>JANQAP020435345.1:0-15936 GCA_026874005.2 Erythroxylum coriaceum | reverse complement strand
ATCCTTTGGTGGGAAAGGAGAAGAAAAATGTATAGCAAACTTTTGCTATATTCGGCTAGTTGAAAAAGAACCAAAAATAAGACACTCTCATTTGTTATATTTGGCTAGTTTAAAAAAACCAATGGAGAGAGCTTCTTTTGCTATCTCTGAAATAGCATTTTTGGAAGAGAGTTAAGAGCCAAACCGAATGCCCATATTCATTTTGCAACAAAGAGCTAAAAACCTGATGCACTTCCATGCAACACTTTTACGGTTTTAGAGTGAGTGGTGAGCCAAAAGACTTGCCTCACCTTCATCCAACACTTGGACGTTTTATTTGTTGCAATAATAATAAGCATGACCGCTGGTTTGTTTATTATCCAAGGTCTGCTTTTACGTTATTAAAAAGAAAGAAATCAAAGCCAATTAATCATAAGCATGACCGAATGTATTGGATGAGAGTGGGGAGAGCAAAAGCCAAACAAAATACCTTTTCATTCTTTAATGAAAATATGCTAAAATGGGCTGCACGCTTATGCTTTTAAAATAACCATTAAACTATTTAATAATTGATGAGCAAAAATGTTAACTTCATTCTTTAATCAAAAGAATAGATATTGTCCACTACCACACCGTTCTTTAATTAACCATTAAAAATATTTAATGATAAGAAGAGCATTACCTCATTCTACAATTCGGTTTTGGCTCTTCTTTTGTTTTATTTTATTTAGATTTTAATTCAATTAATCTAATTAATTAAATCAAAATCTAGCCCAATATTAAAAGTTCCTTTAGGCTTATAATTGACAATTAATTAGTGTAAGTCCAACATTTAATTATAGGCTTAAGACCCAAATTAATTAACTCTTAATTAAATTATTCCAGTCTTATTGGCCCAAATCCAATTCGTCCAATTCTCTTCAAACTGTCTCATTTTCTTTTCGGTAACCTCCATTTATTTTTCTTTCTTTCCTTGATAACCTTCCTATAAGCCAAGTGGTGAATCTAATTGGACTTAAATAATTCAAGCTCTTATAAGCCCGAAATTAATTTAATCTTATTAGAATTAATTCCGACTTATTAACCAAATGTCATTCCACTAAAAACAATTGGCTGAACTCTTGAATTAATTAAAATTATAAGAAAACGTATTTCAATTTATTAATACGATGTCTAATTGCAAACTCTCTTATGAACCATATTATAGTCATCTGCATAGTAAAGGGTAAAATTATCGTTTTGCCCTTATGTGTCTTTTCCTTCTAGAACTTTTGTTTCACTATACTTGGTGATTAACACACAAGATCTATTCTTGGTGTTAAGACTTGATAGGTAGCCAGTTCATCAAACTACTGGCGCCAATTTAATCACCAATCTCCGTAAAACATCTAGAAGTGATGATGTCACTATAAACTCTTTATTTGAGTGAATGTTCCCTGATGCATGTTTCAATTAATAATTCCAACATGCGGACACTGGATTGATACCCTGTAAAAATCCATTCCTATCTTATCAAGAATTATAATGAAACATACATGAGTTCACCACTCATCAAGATTGTGGTTTGTAATAAACGAATGTTAAGTGTATGTTTTAAGATTAAAGTAACGACCTACTTTATTCTTTAAAAAACATACGCAATTCCAGATTCATTTAATAGTGTCATTACCGATAGTTAATTACTATTATGATTTGAAATTCGTTATTCCCTTGAAGTAAACTCCTTTACTTACACGGAGGTAAATCGCAACACTACAGTCTAAACCATAATCAAGTGACCAACTTGATTATTTGACTGTGAATCAATTAATTTAGATTTTAATAATATACATGTTTCCTATACATCTCTATATATATGTATATTACTTACAAAAGAACCTTGGAACCTTATGAATAGTTATATTATGCTCAAACAAATAAAACCAAACTCTTTTGTTTTATTAATAATAAATACTTTCATTACAATATTATAATTGGAAGAAAATTAATTTATATGTATATACACTTGTTTTCCAGGGCAGTATATTTACATAACCCTAATAGCTCCCTATAATTGATCAAGTAAATCATCTATCCTCGGTAAAGGATGTTTGTTCTTCACAGTCTCCTGATTCAATTGCCTATAATCAATGCACAATCTCAAATTCCCATCCTTCTTCTTAACAAACAAAACCGTAGCTCCCCAAGGTGGCACACTAGGTCTGATAAAAGTATTTTCCAACAATTCCTACAACTGAGTCTTAAGTTCCACAAGTGCCATCCTATACGAAGAAATAGATATAAGAGCAGTACCTAGAACTGTAGTAAGTCAATAGTGAACTATGTCTCACTATCTGAGGATAAACTCGATAATTCAGTAGGAAACACATCCAAAAAATTTCTAACAATAGGAATATTTTGAGTTGCCTGTTCATTCCGGATATCAGTCACATAGGCTAAGTAAGCCTCACATCCACTTTGAATCAATCTGAGAGCACTCATTGAGGAAATCAACCTAGCTGGTACTGCTTGACTAACACCTTGAAATATCACTTTTGGTTGATTAGGAAATTTAAGGATGAGTTCCTTAGTGTAACAGTTCATAACAGCTCTACGTGTAATAAGCCAATCCATACCTAAAATGAGATCTATCTCCTTTAACTGCAATACTATCAAATTAGCTTCCAACTTTGCCTGATTAACTCAAATAATGCACCCTTTAAAGACTTCCCTAATCACTATAGTACTACCTATTGAAGTACTCACCTCTAGGCCAAATTTCAACATCTATCTCTCACAATACAATTTAGATGCTAGATGTGGTGTGATAAATGAATTTGTAGATCCTAGATCTAGCAATGCAAATGCCTTAACTTGAAAGACATGTAACTCACCTACAACAACATTCAGGGAGTTCTGTGCCTCCTATCTGGTGATAGCAAAGATTCTATCCTGAGATTGCAGCTAATTACTCTGTGACTCAGTCCTGACACTAGGACCTATTGAACTTGTTGTACCTTTACCTCTGCCTCTCTATCCTGCTCCACTAGCTCTACTTTGCTAGACAGTCGTATCAATCACTGATCACCCTCCCACTTCAAACTGTGGTCCCAAAGTCACGGGACAGTCTCTAATTTGATGTTCGAAAGAGTCACAATGAAAGCAAGCTCCCAATACCATCCAACACTCCCCACTATGTTTCTTTACAAAGTGTTCACAAATAGGCATATGTTGTGTTTGTCCTCCTGATACTTGGCCTCTACCATTACCAACCTATACAAAACTACCTCTCGATCGAAACTCCAACTGTCTTGGTCTATAATTGAAATGATCTATTCTAGCGCTTAATGAATCTCCTACTAGAATTAACTTGAGACTCACCATGTCTCTTTGATTGTGGTTTTCTGGTATATGTAAGTTTTAATATTTAACCTTGATATTCCGTAAGCGCACAGGTCGTCACGTAGTACCTAAGGTCCTGGTGTCATGAGGAGGATTAATCTAATCCTAAAATCTAAGGCCAAAATAATGCAAAATAATTTAAATGTAACAAAACTAAGGCAAACATTTAATTCAATCATGCAACTCAATTCCAAGAATCAATTATGAAAATATTAACAAAATAGTATTTGCAATGCACACATTCAAGAATTAACCTAAGGAACTATCAATTGAGAGAAAGGGGAATTTTATCTATCTTCAATGCTCACCTAATCAATTATGAATTACTAGATTATTGGTTCTAGACAATCTTAGGATTGATTACTCTCTCTCGAGTTATAACCATTAACCCTAATTTATAGACCCTAATCAGATTATGAGAAGTGCAATCTCTCGATTAACAATCTATCTAAAACCCTAATTAGATCTGAAATTGTCCAAAAACTATCAGGAGCCTATGTAAGATTTCTCTTCGCACAATTTATCGATTTAATTTAATTCTCATGCTATTGAATTACCTAACTCTTGTTAGTCTAATTTAATAATTTTTCACTTGATTCACCCTCTCATTTTATCAACAAGTTATGCAATTATAGAAATTAAATCACAATTAATCCAGTTAAAACACAAATAATCAAATTTCATTAAATCAAAAATGAAACAACCCGAAGGTGAGTTTAGACATCCTTAACATTCATACAATCCTATCATCAATGCCTATCCCAATTCTATACAATAATAAAATTGTAAATAAACTAGAAACAAGATCGAAATGCATAATGGAGGTAGCAATGTTGAGAAACCTCATGTTCTAGGAAGTACTTCGTGTCAGCTTCTTCCCCACGTCTCTCTTCCTTCTTCTCTTTCTCAATCTCTCAACGAACTCTCTCTAAGGTTTCTTAATGGTAGATGATGCAAAAGCTCCTAATCTCCTTTTTCTTGTTCTTTATATACCTTTTATGTTCTAGGCAGCCTTACAGTTTTTTTGGGGCCCGAAATGTCCAAAAACTCTCTCAAAACTTGACTTTTTTGAGTGTTTGCGCATCTACCTGACGGAGGCCAAAATTGTGGCCCTGCAAACCACGATCGTGGACCACATCTGAGCCTTCTGTCACAATCGTGGCAATCAGGCCACAATCGTGGCATGTCCTAGGCTTCTGTCACGATTGTGGCATATGGGTCATAATCGTATGTTGACTCCAATGCTTCTGTCACAATCATGGCCTATTGTGCCACGATCGTAAGTCATTGTTTTAGCCCGAGTGTTTATAAAACTTCTCCATTCTTCGATGTTGACCCTGAAACACTAAGAAACACATCAAGGTATCTCAAAGGCATGATAATTAAGTTTAAAGACTTGACTTACCTATAAAAAATACTTAAACACATTTAATTAACAAACTAACACAATTATAACCTAAAGACATATTAAACGATTAAGTTAACACTTAAATACATAACAAACTAAGCCCTAAAATGTGATGCAATTCACACTTGTCAACATCCCCACGCTTAAACGTTTGTTTGTCCTCAAGTAAACAAAACAACAAGCACATAACAAAAAATGCAGTAATGAGACAATGGTTTCAACTTCATGAAATAAATTTAATTTTAAACACAATCATTTAAGTTATATCCAAATCATTAACATGGAAAATCTGCGTCAAGTGACTTTGACCTAAATATAAAAATTAATCCAGATCCAAGTGTTAATTTATTTACCCTTTTCAATTGCACTCACACATTAATAATTCTTTAGTCATTCAGACTTTGTAACTACTCCTAAGTACATTTTCATGAAAAGTCAAGCTATTAAAAGTTCAGTAGGTTTTTATTTGAAAACATACACATTTTTGTTATTTATTTATTTATTTAAACAAGGGCCTAGTCTTTTACTTGAAGGCAAACATTGGTGATGAATGTCGATCCGGTTACTTGACTATGTCATTTTCATTAAACTGTTTAGTTGAAACATCATTATATCCTTTTAAGGTGGAGGCACGCATTTGTGATGCATGTCGATCCAGTTACTCAGTTATATTACGTTCTCAACTGGCTACTGATAGTTGTGCATTAGTTTATGTTTTTTTAAGTAATGGACATGTGTTTCTTGTATAATTGTTGATTATTCTTGTAGTTTAGGATTCATTTTGTATGATTTTGTCTAGTTTGATTTCCAATGTTGTTCGTTTATGTTTGATGTTAATTTAGGGTAAGAATTGACTATTTTTATGTAGGAAGGAAGATTGAGCAACTTGGAGATTGAGCTAGAGATCAAAGAGGAGATTATCTATTACAAATTCTCACAATCGTGGGAATCACGCCAATTCCCACGATCGTGGGAATTATAATCTGAGTCATTATGTAGGGCTTTAATAAACTTAGGGTTTTTGGACCATTATGAGAGAATTAAGCCTCCATGATAAAAGAGGACGAAACCCTTTTGTAGAGAGAGCCTCCTTGAGTGAAGAACACAAGTTTTTAGCCTTGAGGAAGGATTAAAGTCAAGGGTTATCATCAAGATTGGGGAAAATAGCACATCAACATATGAAATTCCAGATTTTGGCAAAGAAGAGAAGAAGTTTCTTTTATTAAAAATTTTTTGTTTTTCATTCCTCTAAACTTTGTAAGATGGATTATATGTGTGATAATGATGTTATGGAGACCATGAGTGGCTAATTTAGTTTTAAGGATTGCTTTTAAACTATTTTGTTAAAACTCCTATTTTATTAAATTGAATGAAAGTGTCTTTCATGATTGTTAATTTTATTTGTTATCTTACAACAAATTAAGAGAGTGAGTAAGATTATTTGTGTAGGATTGTACAACAAGAGTTGGCAACCTATAGACTTATAATCATCACATCAATTGATTAGTTAGAAGAGAGATATCTCAACAAATTTAATTGATCACTCATAGGATAGTTTAATAACTAGTTGAATCGGTGGAGTCATTAGGTAGGTTGAGAGATCGTTCAATTAATTCCATTTAATTTGATTAGGGACAATTAATTACACCTTGAGAGAGAGTAGTTAATAGATTCGAAAATCTTAGCTGAGACACAATTCGATTAATAAAATAGGAGGGAGACAAAATAGGGAAAAAGTAATCTCTAGTCTTTAAATTCTTGAATTCCAATTTTTCTACATTTTGGTATTGTTTAGTGTTCATTATTAGTCTTTTAATTTTAATTTAATTTTCGAAATTATTTTTATTAAACAATTTCGTTTCTTAAACAAAGTCTAATTTGAATTAAGTAGAGTCTAGGCATCAATCCCTGTGGGTTCGATATTCACTTTTTAACTACATGTCACAACCCATACACTTATAGCTTTTAGGCATAAAACGAGTAGTTTGTATTGCATAATTACACTCAACAAGTTTTTGGCGTCGTTGCCTGGGATTGATTGTTTAGCATCTCGTTTAATTTAGATTACTTTGATTAAAGATTTTTGATACTTTACCTTGTGTATTTACAGGTGCATGAACACAAGGAGCACACGAAGATTGACATAATTTGGTAATAATGAACTATCCGATATCACAAGACACATTAAGATATCTTAGATTGAGGAATGAGACATTTAAAGAGCTAGATGCCGAGAAGAAATAGAAAGAACAATGATGGAAGATAGTTATTATAGGGAGCAACGAACTTCTGCAAATTACTATGAGGCACAGTATGGTTTGGGAAGTACTGATCCTTATTAGAACACGTACAATCCATAATGGCAAAACCATCCAGATTTCTATTGGTGCAACAACGCAAATACTCACGTAGGACATCAAGAACATATTTGAATTTCGACAAGATGAGTCCAATTCATGGGATTCTAAATTTGACAAAATCATGGATAAGCTAACAGAAATGGAAGAGAACCAGAAGAGGATGTTTTCTATCTAAGAGGAAAGTCAGAAGAGACTGGAAGAGAAGTGTGATCAAGTTTTTGAAAATCATGCCACTTCTATTCACAACCTGGAGATTCAAGTAAGAGAGTTTTCCTGTGAATTTTGTAA
The DNA here is from genome assembly GCA_026874005.2 of Erythroxylum coriaceum. NCBI lineage: Eukaryota > Viridiplantae > Streptophyta > Magnoliopsida > Malpighiales > Erythroxylaceae > Erythroxylum > Erythroxylum coriaceum. The sequence continues at coordinate 8,520 of JANQAP020435345.1, read as the reverse complement.
GAGAACTGTGGAAGACTCTTTGAGCAATATGGAATTATATCAATGAGAGGAAAATGAGGCTATCACACTTAAAAATGGGGAAGAACATGCTAAACCTTTCTTTATAGAAGACCAAGCAATCAAGAAAGAGGATGAAGAAAATGATGAAAACCCTTCTTATTATTCACCAGTTCTTGATATACCATATGTGAACATCGAAAAATCTTGGGTAGATGTTTATAAAAAGAACTCTATCTTTTGGATTGATGACGATCAAGTGACATTCAACATGAATGATTCATTTAAGAATCTAAAGGATAGTATCTTATTCAGGATAATTGATGTATTCGAATCTTCTAAAGAACAAAAGGAAGAAGAGCAAATGACAACAAAGATCTAGTTTGAAGAAGTTATGAAAGTCTCTGTTCGGGAAGCAAAAGAAGCAAAGGAGACGAAGGTGATTAAGGAAGAAAGAGAACAAATCTCCTTTGTATAGGACAAATTGTTGGATTCAATGGAGGATTCAGGCAGTTTTGTTAGTCCTTGTTATGTTGATAGTTCACTTGGAAAAAAAAACATTATTGAGCTTAATCAGTTTTCATAATGTTATCCATATTGTCCTTTTGATTATTTTACAATTTGTACCTGACTTACAGGCTACAAAACCAATCTTTAACAAAAAAGGTGGAAGCAAGCCATTTATAATTGATCCTGGTTGAGTTTCCAAGGAAGATCGTCAAGCTATAGATGTTAAAAGAAGTGTTGTATGGGAGGCAACCCATGGAATTATACTTCCTTTTAATTGTTTTTGTTTATTTATTGGGGTGATTTTTTAGTTATGAGCTTGCTTGATTTAAGTCTGATTGATGTTAATTTGATTTTCGTTTAAATTTCAATTTGTTTTCTTTTCGAAATTCTTGTTGATAATATTAATTTGATGTGTTTATTGGTTGTGAGATCATGGAGAACTAATACTAAACTTGGAAGAAGGTTTAAAAGCGTGAGAATCACGCCATCCCACGAATGTGGGAATTGGAGTGATTCCCACGATCGTGGGAAATCTCTCTAGAAAATTTCTAGAGAGAAAACCCATGATCTCCCACGATCGTGGGAATGGAGGTGATTCCCATGATCGTGGGAAATCTCTTTAGAAAATTTCTAGAGAGAAAACCCATGATCGTGGGAATGGAGGTGATTCCCACGATCGTGAGAAATCTCTCCAGAAACTTTATGGAGAGAAAACCCACGATCGTGGGAATTACATCTGGAGGGAAATTTAAGTTTCCCTCCCCTTTTTTACATTCCCTCATTCTTCAAAATTTCGCTCCTTCTCTCTCTAACCCATGAAAATTCTCCTCCCACTCTTTAAAACTTTTCAATTTTCCTCTAAATTTTTGGTATTTTCTTAATCTCTTTTCATTAAGCTTAAAATCCTTTACTCTTTTCATAAATTATTCATTCAAAAAACAAAGATTTGGGTAAGAATTTGCTCTGTCTCTCTAAAACTCAAATTCACTCATCTTTTTCTCATTTTTTAGGTTTTCTTTTTACAATGGCACTAAGGAAGATGATGGCTTGAAAACTGACTGACGAACTCCACTTACAAGTCTTCGGTAAAGGTAAGTCTAATTTAGTGATAGCTTATCGAGCCTCATTCTCGATTTACTCAGAGGAAGAAGGTATGCATTTTTGAGACCTTAGGGGTAAAGTAATAGTCACTCCTCATTATTTTGATTGTGAATTGTTAGAAAACTAGGAGTGAGATGAAAACTTGAGCAACTAGTTGCAAATATAGGTTGGAATAGGTTTGTTCGGTGTGACGTACCTATTTACCATACTATGACTCTAGAGTTTTTCACGACAGTCCGGTATAACCCTAAAATGGATATTTTTTTATTTAGGTCAACTAGAAATGTTTTTAAACTTGATTATCCTATCATGCATGAAATTTTCAATTTGTTGAATACAAAAATTCTAGATGATCACACTAAATTTGATGTCAATTCTTATTGGAAAACTTTTACGGGTAAAGAACATTTTAACTTAGGCAATGCACCAAATTCTTTAATTCGGAGTGCCGAGCATTTATTTTTACACAAACTTATTTGTTTAAATGTTTTTGATAAAACTAAAAGCAACAAATGCTCAGCTAAAGAACGCTTCTTTTTATGGTGTATAGATCGAAAAATTAAAATCAATATACCTTATAGGATTTTTCGATCAATAGTAAGTGTTGTAAATAAAAAGAGCTCTTGTTTTGAGATGTTTCATATTGCTTCCAGTTTAGGTGTGTTTTATAACTTTAATGTGGAGAATTTGCGTACAACTCCACACTATATGTTTGACATATCTTACTTGAGGTGCTCTGAGATTTTGGAGTTCCATTATATGGAACTCAGAAATCCTCAGACACGTACTATAGTGAGGAATAGGAGGGATATCGATACAGCCGCTTCCCAACCCTCCACATCCTGAGCAGTCCCAGAACTAGAGGTGGAAGCAGTGGAGGAGGAACCGAGTGCACCAACTGAGGTCGACCGATTTCAACAAATCCTCGACCAATTGGCTTCCAACCAACAACAAATGACTACCTAAATCAACGAACCTGTCACTCAAATGTGGCAAATCCATAAGGAGCAACATATCTTCTAGAATAGGTTCCTCAATTTCTATCAAAGGAATAATTTTGAAGCTCCTTCGCTAAAACCGTTGCCACCATCATCTCCATAAGCTTTTATTACCCTTTTCATTTTAAATTTTGTTATTTCTTTTGATTGATTTCATTTCATTTTTTGTTTGGTTTCATGTAATTTTCTTTTGTTTGGTTTGCTATCATTTTTTGTTTAGTTTGATGTCATTTGTTAATTTCAATTTCTTTTATTTGGTTTGAGTTCATTTTCCTTTATTTGGTGGTTGACTTGTCACATTGAGGACAATGTCATCTTTAAGTGTGAGGAGGTGACATTGACTTTCTCAATTGCATTATTTACATTTTGTTAAATAAGATGCATGTTTAGGCATATCATGTGCTTTGTGTCAGCAATGGAACTACACTTGAACCATTCTGATAGATATTGCCATAAGATTCTGTCATGCTAGTTGGAATTTGATTGAATGCATGCTTGACCTTAGATTAGGCCACTTAAGTAGAAAGTGAACCATATAGAGTGATGAAAAGTAGTTGGTTACATAAGCTTAGTCACAAATTGACATTTGAGCAATGAGGTAGTGTAAAGATGCATAATGAGTTTTCATTTAAGCCAATGTGGGGATTGAGCCATATGACTCCTTCCATAGTCAATATATTTCTTTATTAAGTGATAATTCCTTAGGTTATTACCTTTAGAACTTGCTTTGAATTGGGTTGAGTCTACTAAATGCATGCTTAATAGAGATGATTAAGGCACTTTTTGTTTTAACCCTTGACTTAAATAACCTACCCTTTGATTATCCCTTGCTACCCCCATTGAGCCTTAACCTTTGTTTCTTGAAAACACTTAAAATTTTAAAACCTTGAACCTCATTAACCTACGCTTTCACAAGCTTAGTAGAGTATTAAGTAATACATTAGTTGGGATCGTTGTGAAAACATTATCGAGATGAGTTAAGTATATTTCTGCTTGTGGATTACAAAGTATATAATGCTATTTTGATTCATAGTTCTTCCATATATTTAGAAAAAGAACAAAAATGAAAAAAAGGTTAAAAAGAAAAAGAAAAAGAAAAGAAAAGAAAAAGGAAGAATAATTGGGTAGCATCAATAAGTGCAGAATATTAGTTATATTTGTATATCTCAGGGTTATGTTTTTCTTATCCCGTTTTATTCACTTTTTGCTTTACGAATGCTTGTGTTAACTTTTTTCCCCTCTCTACCCACCTTAACCTTTACCACATTACAACCCTAAACAAGTCCTTTAGATCTATTTATGCATGCAATAGTTGTAGAGGAGAATTGGTGTATTAGTAAGCCTATGGTAATGTAGTTTCCTATAAGAAGTTTAAGCAAAACACCAGCCATCAAACACTTGAGAGAAATGAGTGAAAACTGTGAGGAAGATTCATTTTTGCATCTATACTTATCTTTGAGTGATGGTGCTATATGTTGAGTTTGCTTATGTACACTAATGATGGTGTCAATTATTGAGTTTGCTTATTTACACCAATGAAAAAGTAGTCATGATATATGTATTAACTTTATATTTGAGTTGGCTTAACTTTGAGGGATTGTATGTTTCGATCTTTATGAAAACGAAGTGATAGAATTAATTAGTTGTCTTTATTTTGCTTGAAAATAAGCAAATATTTAAGTATGGGGATGTTGATAATTGTGCATTAGTCTATGTTTTTCTAAGTAATGGGCATGTATTTCTTGCATAATTGTTGATTATTGTTGTAGTTTAGGATTCATTTTGTATGATTTTGTTTAATTTGATTTCCATTGTTGTTCCATTAATTCGGGGTAAGAATTAGCTATTTTTATGTAGGAAGGAAGATTAAGTAACTTGGAGATAGAGCTAGAGATCAAAGAGGAGAAGAAAAAAGCAAATTATTTGTTGCAAATTTCTACGATCGTGGCAATCATGCCAATTCCCACGTTCGTGGGAATTATAATCGGAGTCATTATGCAGGGCTTCATTAACCTTAGGGTTTTTGGACTATTAAGAGAGAATTAAGCCTCCATGATAAAAGAGGACAAAACCCTTTTGTAGAGAGAGTCTCTTTGAGTGAAGGACACAAGTTTTTAGCTTTGAGGAAGGATTGAAGTCAAGGATTATCATAAAGATTGGGAAAAATAACACATCAACATCCAAAATTTCAGATTTTGGCAAAGAAGAGAAGAAGTTTCTTTTATTCAATGTTTTTTGTTTTTCTTTCTTCTAATCTTTGTAAGATGGATTATTTGTGTGTTGATGATGTTATGGAGACCATGAGTGGTTGATTTAGTTTTAGGGATTATTTTTTAACTATTTTTGTTAAAACTCCTATTTTATTAAATTAAATGAAAGTGTCTTTGATGATTGTTGATTTTATTTGTTATGTTGCAACAAATCGAGAGAGTGAGTAAGATTATTTATGTAGGATTGTACAGCGAGAGAGTTGGCAACCTATAGACTTGCAATCATCATGTCAATTGATTAGTTAGAAGAGAGAGATCTCAGCGAATTCAATTGATCACCCATAGGATAGTTTAATAACTAGTTGAATCAATGGAGTCATTGGGTAGGTTGAGAGATCATTCAATTGATTCCATTTAATTTAATTAGGGATAATTAATTACACCTTGGGAGAGGGTAGTTAATACATTCAGAAATCTTAGGTGAGACACAATTCGATTAATAAAATAGGAGGGAGACAAAATAGGGAAAAAGTAATCTCTAGTCTTTAGATTGTTGAATTCCAATTTTTCTGCATTTGGGTATTGTTCACTGTTCATTATTAGTCTTTTAATTTTAATTTAATTTTCAAAATTATTTTTATTAAACAATATCGTTTCTTAAACAATGTCTGATCTAAATTAAGTGGTGTCTAAGCATCAGTCCCTGTGGGATCGATATTTGTTTTTTAACTACAAGTCACGACCCTTACACTTGCGATTTTTTAGCATAAAATGAGTAATTTGTGTTGCAGAACTACACTCAATAGCTACTAGCTCTATTTATAACCCGAAGGTCAGTGGAATAGCTATTTATTTAGCAAACATGATTTTTTTCATTATTATTATTGCCTACCTTGTTGCTTTAGCTACTCGTTGTCATGAAAAATACTAGTAAAGCTATTTAAGTGGAAAGGCCTCAAATTATAAATGAATGTGACAATTTAGAGGGTGGCAAACTCACACTAAATATTAATTAAGCTATATATTTAGTTGAAGACCCCAATTCACTAATTTTGCGAGCTAATGATTCTTCATAACCTAATAGACTATGCTCAAAATTAAATCAATTCCAATTCATGTAAGCCATTGACACATTCACACAATTTACAAAAATGCAACCTAATAACTATCATACAATATGCAAAATCACATTCAAAGAAAAAAACATAACCTTCCCACACTTGAACAACACATTATCCTCAAAGGGGATAACAAAGTACATAAGGAAAGAAGAAACATAAATTAAAGTAAAAGAAAAACAAAAACTAAAATAAAAATAAAAATAAAAATAAAAATGAAGACTAAATTTAAAAAGAAAGAGGGTTAGATAAAGCTTCATGATGATGGAGGCGGGAATGGTGTTGGAGGTTGGAATTGAACGCCCTGAGCTTCGAAATAATGATGGATACAACGTATATCCCAGCTTTATCATCGTTAAGTTCGGGCCATCTCCTTCATCCTTCCGTAGTTCTCCGCAAGTGTATTTATAATTACCTTGTTGTTTATGGAGATTGTATCCAGGACTTTCTTCCAACCCAGTTCTTCTGTTTCTTCTTCCTTCTCGAACTCTTCACTAGTTGAGTCCTCTTTTGTCGACTGAGGCTAACATGCATCTTTTGACTGATATCTCAGAGTTTTATGTTATGGGACTTAAGGATTTCAGCATGCCATAGATGATGATGATTTAGGAAGTCTGGGAGATGGACAGTTAAACCACTACAGTCCACGCCATAATATTCAGCAACGGAGAAAATTAGGTACATTATACCTAAATTATTGTTCCTTTTGCGCGGAGTCACAACAATAGCATTCAGCATACGTGGGGAGGCGTACATTGGAATGCTGTGATCCATGCACCACAACCTGAAGAGTTCCTTTATTGAACAGTTGTTCATTCTGATTTATCGAAAACTAGTTGACACATGAATTTGTGCAATAACAAGTGCTTATGGGTCCTTATGATGTTGTTGTGGGCATTTTTGGCATTGAATTGCTCTAACCCAATGAGTTCATTCCAATAGCGAGAAGTATGAAAATCATAATGCTGATCGATAATGGATGATTTGGGGAACCCGCACGTATCACACATGATTTCAATGTTTAGTTCATAAGCTCATCCCTGTAACCTAAACCACATTTCTTTAGGGCTCCTAGGTTTATAGGAAAGGAAAGTAAAGAATTCTAAAATGAGCTCCTGGTGAATAGGAAATTGGAAATGTATGATTTTTTCCTATTGAATTCTTTCTGCTAAATTGTCTACCACATCGCACAGTTATAGCCTATCAAATGTATCAAAATCAAAATATTTTAGGACTATAATTTGTTTAGCATCAAGGGATTAGAAACAAATACCTTCCTCCTCTGTATAGATCGGTAATGGTGCTTCAAAGTCCACTGTTTTATTACTTCTCCCTCATCCTGAGACTTAGTTTCATCCTGATGATTGATCACGCCTGGCTGATTGCTTAATGCACATCATACTGACTTGTGAGTAAATAAAAGTTGGAAGAAATTTGGAAGTTTAAAATTTGGGTACAGAGAAGTGAGAGTGTTTGGAGGTTTCAAATCTAGAAAGATAAAGGAAAAATGAAAGTGAGTGAAGAAAATGAAGTTAGAATTTAATATATAGGTGATTGGTGGGTAAAATGGTAAATTTTGACATAAAAATTCACGTGATCACTTTTCACTTCGTGGCCTGCAGTTTTCTAATTTTTTTTCATCATTTTTTTCACTTTCCGAAGTCACTTTGTAACTATTTATGGCCCTTTCACCTTTCTTAGCTTACTTCCTCGATCATCTAATTTATATTGACATCCTATACCTTCCCGATTTTATTTGGGAATGAAATAATCCTAACTATAGAATACAAACTTTTTGAAAACAATCAAAGGAAATAAAATTGCATGGGTTGCCTCACATGCAACGCTTCTATTAACATCGACAGCTCGATGCTCTATCTTTGGAAACTTAGCCAGGATCAATTATGAGCGACTTGCTTCTACCCTTTTCGTTCAATATTCGTTTTATAGCCTATAAGTAAGCTACAAATTGCAAAGTGATTAGAAGGACAATATTGATAAAGTTAAGAAAACCAATTAATTTTAGTAATGTCCTTTTCACTAACAAACTGTCAATAAAATAGAGAATAACAAAACTCCCTTAATCTTCCATCGAACCCAATAGTTTGTCCTGTAAAAAGGTAAGTTACGCTCTTTCTTCCTTAATCACCTTCATCTCCTTTGCTTCTCCCGCTTTATGAACATATACTTCCACAGCTTCTTCAAACTCAATGTTTTTTGTCATCTGTTTTTTGTCCTTTTGTTCTTTAAAAGGTTCGAATACATCAATTATCTTGAATGAGCTACTATCATTTGGATTCTTTAATACATCATTTATGTTGAATGCCACTTGGTCATCATTAATTTGAAGGATAAGGTTCATTTCATAGACATCTACCTAAGATTTTTCAATGTTCAAGCATGGTATACCAAGATTTGGCAGATAATATAAGGGGTTTTCTTCCTTTTTTTCGTCCTCTCTCTTGATTTCTTGGTCTTCTATCAGGTAGGGTTCAGCATGGTCTTCCATTGGTTCTTCTTGTTCTTCCCCATTTCTAAGTGTGATAGCCTCATATTGCTCTCGTTGATATAATTCCATATTACTCA
>JANQAP020435139.1:0-15940 GCA_026874005.2 Erythroxylum coriaceum | reverse complement strand
AGATGAATCAATAATGGTTAAGGTGTTTTTCATTGGATTACGCCCACGTTATATGACTCCAGATAGTTGACTAATAATGGTTCTTTGAAATAACCCTATAGGGTAATAAGCTCACGTTTTATGATATTCTGGATAGTTGAGCTCTTGAAACGGGATCCAACAGATGTGGTATTAGAGCACGAGTTAGACTCCAGAAACGGGGTCTAACATTTTTCATCTGATATTTTACGCGTGTGACCCTTCAGTTCTCGGTTATTTTAGGCACTTGAATTAACTCTTAATTCAAGCAAATCGTAAAGGGTTTTATTATACCAATTTACTGGAATATAAATGGATTAATACAGGAACTCTTCGATAGTTAATTATTCAACTTACGAACCTTTTTATAGATAATTACCATGCAATACGTCCTTTTACCATACTATACCCTACTTGGTTTAGAGTATGGGCTATGTGTGAACTCCCACTAGATTGACTACGTCACATCTAGTCCAAGTGATGTTAGTTCTTGTCCTGGGATCTCATTACTTTATATGTCATTAAAGACTCTCTTCATGACACATAACTGCTCTGGCCAGAGACTTCTGAGTAATGACCCCGATAAAGGTCGTGGGTATCATCTCCTTCTATTAGGAGTGGTGAATCCTTTATCAACTATCCAATCACCTTAGAATACTAATAGCTGTATTTAATCACCATCCTAAGAGCGACCTCGTCTTGAGGTAACAAGGAATGATGTTAAAGCACAGGATCAGTATCCAAGATATCCTTAAGTACCTTAAGTCTAAGAATATTTGCACCATTACTATGATGAGATTGATCATTGACATTTGATAGATCATCCATATGATAATCTTCCGATGTACTTACTACTCTTAGTAAGCATCCATATGTTAACTCTAAACATCTCATACTTATAGTTTGTGAGATCCACCATTTGATTAAATACAAGGAGTATAATATGTGCCAGTCTATCCGAATTAATAATGTCCTGTCTTATTAATCCTATGACTAAAGATTATTTAGATACTAACATAATTACATATGATAGGAATCTCATTATCATGATCTCATCATGATTTCCTTCAGGTTATATCTTGTATCATGGACTTCATTAGATTTAAGATCGACATCAATTCATATATAAACGAATATCAAATTAATGAAAATTGTGTTTCACTTTATTAATCAAAATAAAGTTTGTACAAAAGTGCTAAAGGTGATTGCCTTTAGAACACTACTCTAACAATCTCCCACTTATACTAAAGCCAGTCACCTTTGTATCTAATACCAAAGATGATTACACTAGAATCAAATTTCATTTGAGGAAGTGACTTAGTCAAAGGATCAGTGATGTTCTGATCTATAGGCACTCTCTCTATCTTCACGTCACCTCTATCAATTATCTCCCTGATCAAGTGATATCGTTTGAGTATGTGCTTGGACCTCTGATGAGACCTTGGTTCCTTGGCTTAAGTAATAGCCCCATTGTTATCATAGTACAACAGTATTGGGTCTACTATGCTCAGAACCGCTCCAAGTTCCATAACGAACTTCTTGATCCAAATAGCTTCTTTTGCCACTTTTGCAGCTGCAATGTACTCTGACTCGATCGTCGAATCTACAGTCATCTCTTGTTTGGAACTTTTCCAACTGACTACTCCACCATTTAGTGTGAAAACATAACCTAACTGGGATTTAAAGTCATCCTGGTTAGATTGAAAATTGGCATCTGTATATCCGCTCACTAAAAGATCTCCATTTATATATATTAAGAATACATCGTTAGTCCTTCTTAAGTAATTTAGGATATTCTTGACAGCCACCCAGTGACACTCACCAGGATTCTATTGATATTTGCTCTTAACACTTAGAGAATACGATATATTAGGTCTTGCATATAATATAACGTATATGATTGATCCAATTGTCGAAGCATATAGGATCATACTCATGCGAGTCCTCTCATTTTACATCTTGGGATATATATATTTTGAGAGTTTTACCCTATGAGTCATGGGAAGAAACCCTCTCTTAGACTGCTCCATGCTAAACCTCTTTAGCACTTTATCTATATCTGTCGACTGTGAAAGACCTAGCAACTTCCTTGATCTATCTCTATAAATTTTATTCCCAATATATTAGTTGCTTCTCCAAGGTCTTTTATGGAAAAATTCTGGGACAACCAAAATTTGACTGACTGCCAACTTGAGACATCATTTCCTATTAGTAATATGTCATCCACATATAATACAAAGAATATGACAGCACTCCTACTAACCTTCTTGTACACATAAGGTTCATCAGGATCTTATGAGAAACCAAACTCTTTGATTGTCTAATCAAATCAGATGTTCCAATTCTTAAATGCTTGCTTCAATCCATAAATAGATTTCTGAAGCTTGCACACCATTTTTCCATCTTTAGGTACGAAGCCCTCAGGTTGTCTCATATACACATCCTCAACTAGGTTTCCATTTAGGAAAGCCATCTTCACATCCATTTTCCATATTTCATAATCATAATAAGCAAGAATGGCTAAGAGTATTCAAATGGATTTAAGCATGGCTACGGGGCTAAATGTCTCATCATAGTCAACTCCTTGTCTTTGACGATATCCTTTAGCGACTAGCCTAGCTTTATAGGTAATCACATTACCATCCATGTTGATTTTCGTCTTGAAAATCCAATTGCACCCTATGGGTTTTAGCCCTTTGGATGGGTCAGTCAAAGTCCATACTTGGTTTTCAAACATGGAATCCATTTCGTACTTCATAGCTTGAAGCCATTTTTCAGATTATGAACTCTTCAGAGCCTCTTCATAAGTTGTAGGCTCATCATCCTCTATGACCAATACATCATTTTGTTCACTTACGAGAAATCCACATCTCTCTGGAACATTAAGTATCCTACTTGACCTATAAACATTTTGTGTGTTAGAAGGTTCAATTGTTGTTTCATCTCCTTAAATAACAATTTTGGGTTCATGCAGTTGATCTCCGTTTGTTTAAGCATCATAAACTTCATCAAGTTCAAGTTTGCTCTCACTATCCTCTCTTAGAAGAAACTCTCTCTAAAAAGGCAGCATGCTTTGAGACAAAAGCCTTTTGCTCTAAAGCGTTATAGAACTGATATCCAATTGTTTCCTTAGGATATCCTATAAACAGACATTTATCATATTTTTCTTCAAGCTTGTTTGATTGAATTGCTTCACGTAAGTTAGACAACCCCAAACTTTCATATGAGAAAGATAGGGCTTGTTAATCTAGGGAGTTCTAAGCCTCCTGTCTAGTGATGGCATAATTCTAGCCTGAGACTGTGACTGATTGCTCTGCACCTTAGTCCTGACAGTAGGACTAGCTGAACTCACTCTGCCTCTTTGTCCAGATCCACTATTTCTGCTCTACTGAACAGTCATTTCAGTCACTACTCCAACTCTCACTCCAGACTATGCTCTGTAAACTACAGGACAGTCTTTGATCTGATGTTCGAAGGAGCCATATCTAAGGCAAGCTACCAATAACTTCCAACATTCCCCACTATGCTTCTTCCCACAGTGGTCACAGTTAGGCATTTGTTGCATCTGTCCAGATACTATACCTCTTCTACTACCAATCTGTACAAAACTACCTCTTTATTTGAACCCTAACTATCTCGAACTAATCGGTGGTCGGAATAATCTATTCTGGCACTTACTGAACCTTCTGCTAGAATCAACTTGAGACTCACCTGGTCTCTTCATTATGAACTCTTATTTATAATCTCTTTGTCCATCTTTTAACAACTGTTCTATTCGGATGGAGGCCGCTCTCAACTTAGTGAAACTTCTTAGATTTGTAATAGCTAACCTCGTCCTTATCTCCATATTCATCCCATCTTCAAATCATCTATATTTGTCTTCCTCAGTTTGAATAAATGTATTAGCATATCCCATCAACTCATTGAATCGTATCTCATATTTAGCCATTGTGAGACTGCCTTGCTTTAGATCTAAGAACTCTTTCATCTTCCTATCCAGGTAGATCTTCGACATGTAATTCTCCTTGAAGACCTTCAAAAAGTCTTCCCACTTTAAACCACAAGGTCTGGTGGTACTTCCTGGAATAGTCTTCCACTATTGATATGCTGGACCTTACAGTAACGAGATCACGTAGTCAAACTTCTCACTAGACTCGCAGTCCATCTAGTGGAATATCCTTTTGAGCAGGGTCTGCACTTCTGTAAAAGTCTACAACCCCCTATTTCCTAAACTTATCATACCTCCTTTCTCTCCTCTTAGGGATTCACAGAGGCATTTGATCAGATTGAGGTATTGGAGACTCTCTATTGGCTCTTACAGACTCTAGGTCAGCTGATTCTCCAACTTGATCACCTATAGCGGATGACCTATAATAAATAATAATCTTGACTACTATGCGAATCTCTCTCTATATATCTTGTCTATATGCTTATATCTATTCCTATGGATGCCAAACCATACTCTGATACAAAAAACCTATAACACACCACTCCCACATGGTACCTATCTGACATCCTAAGGACATTCGGGAACATACTCCATGAAACCTTTTATATGTTTATAGGGTGTTAGTTCTAGACGATTGTAGGGTTAATTACTCTTTTTTGAGTTATAATCATTCCCTAAATTGTAAACCCTAATCGAATTATGGACTTGTAATCTCTCAATTCACAAATCACCTACAATTCTAACTAGTTCTAAAGCTCTCTAATAAATAATCGAGTCTCGCACGACATGAAATTACCAACTAGATTAATTAACTGGTCAATTAGACCGCCTAACTCTTGTTAATCCAATCTAATCATTTTTATCTAGTTCATCCCCTCGGTTTGTTACCGAAACATACAAAAACATTAATCAATCACAAGACCCAAATCAAGTAAACACAATTCAACTAGATTAATATTAAATATAAACAAAATCCTAAAGGAAAAGTTAGAACATCATTACAACTCAAAATCCATAACCATATAACTCATCTCAATGTTACATAATAAATGAATAAAAAGGTAAATGGGGAGGAAATGAAACTTAGGATGGATGATCAAGAAAGCAATGATGTCGGGAGATCACATATTTTGGGAAGCTTCAACGTCATAACCCTCTTCTTTTCCCTCTTTTTCTTTTCTCTCTCTCTTCTTTCTCTCCCTCTTTTGGGTTTCCAAATGTAAGCTAAATGTAGACTACTTCTAGGGTTCCATCCTTATACTTTTATAGTCTCTTCTAATTAAGGTAAACCTAGTGTCTTGCTGGGGTTTGAAATGTCAAAATGTCACTCAAAAACTCGAATCTGAAAGTGACTTCGCGTTTGTTTGTGTGCAGGTCACGATCGTGGCCTGTTTATCTACTCTCTATCACGATCGTCACAAATTCCCTATGATCGTGGCCCTATGCTCAAGCTTTTACCATGATCATGGACTTATATTGATGCTTCTGTCATGATGGTGGCAGATTCCCCATAATCGTGGCCCTCTGTTTTGATTCGAGTCTCCTCTGAAACTCTTCTGAATGCCTTGAAACATTAACAAACTCATCATGACACCTTATATATATATAATTAAATCTCAAAAACATGTTCTCATCCAAAGAACACTTAAAAACACAAATATTTATGAACTAACACAATTCTTAACGTAAACACACATTAAACAATCAAATTAACCATTAAACACATATCAAATTACCTATAAAAATACAATGCAATCTACATCTATCAACATCCCCACACTTAAACTTTTGCTTGTCCTTAAGCAAAGATAAAATACAACCAATAAAATTCTATCACTTCATTTTCACAAAGATTAAAGCATGCAATCCCTCAAACTTTGTCCAACTCAAGTGTCAAGCTACTACACGCATCATGAATAATTTTCATTAGTGAACTTAAGCAAACTCAACCCATAAAACCATCACTCAAAGATAAGTATAAATTCAAAATGGACCTTCCTTATGGCTTTTACTCATTTCTCTCTACTGTTTGATGGTAAGTGTTTCGCTCAAACTTCCTATAGGAAACCACACTATTATAGGCTTGCTAATACACCAATTCTCCTCCATAATGATTGCATGCTAGGATAGATCAAAAGGACTTTGCTTCGGGTTGTAATGTGACTAGGGTTAAGGTGGGTTAATAAGGTTTTAGGGGTTTATTACAAGCATTTATAAACTATTGAGTGTACAAAGAGATGACACAGATAAACTTATAAGATATGCTATACTTCTCCGCACTTATTGAAGCTACTACATGTTATTCCTTTTTCTTTTCTTTTTTTATTTTTTTCCATTTGATTTTGTCTGTTTCTCTTTGTTCTTTTTTTATACACATCATAATAAGGAAACAATGAACGTAAAAAAACAACTATATGCAATGCGCTCTTCACTTGTGATTCCATACTAAAGTATAACTACGCACTCTATTAACTTGTGATTGGGTAAGCTAATGGGGTTTGTGGGTTTTAAAATTGGGTGATTTCAAGAAACAAAAGGTTAAGGGTTCAATAGGGCTAAAAAGGGTTAATAAAAAAGGTAGGTCATTTAAGCAAAAGTTTAAA
Organism: Erythroxylum coriaceum; assembly: GCA_026874005.2. Lineage (NCBI taxonomy): Eukaryota > Viridiplantae > Streptophyta > Magnoliopsida > Malpighiales > Erythroxylaceae > Erythroxylum > Erythroxylum coriaceum. The sequence goes on along the minus strand of JANQAP020435139.1, from coordinate 9,370 downwards.
GCAAGAAGGCCTTAATCATTTTTATTTGGCATGCATCTAGTATATTTAAATTGATTTCAAACAAGATTTGAAGGTAGTTACCTAAGGAAGCATCACACAAACAAGGAAATGAAATGACTATAGAATGGAGTCATAAGGGCTCAATTCCTCACATAGGCTCAAATGAAAATCTATTATGCTTCTATACATTACCTCATTGTTCAAGTGTCAAGTTCTGAGTAAGCTTATATGACCAACTACTTTCATCACTCCATATGGTTCACTTTCCACTCAAGTAGCCTAATTTAAGTTCACACATGCATGTAATCTCATTCCAACTAGCATGATAGAATCTCATGGTAGTACATTCATCACAAAGATTCAAAAGTAAGGGAAATGACATACCTAATACTAACAACATAACATGCATCCTAAATGACATGCGAAAATGCAAACATAAATGCAAAGACTACCTCCCTATACTTGAATAAAACATGGTCCTCAATGTGAAAAAGAGAACATCCAAAATTGTAACATCCCATTATCCTATGATCAGTGCTAGAATGTTGTCACTCATTAAAATAATTGTACATGTATTCATTGACATTTTCTAGATATAAGTGATTTTTAATATGATTAAAATATGAATTGTGGATTAACTATTTTGAAAATTAAATTGGTGTGAATTAGAATTATTTTTGCATTTTTGGTAACATTTAAGATATTTTGGAAATTTATCAAAAAATTTGGGGTATTTTAGACTAGGAAAAATTTAGAAATAAGAGATAAATAGAAGTGTGACATTTGGTAACTTAGATAAAGGACAAATGGACTAATTATGGATTAACAAATAGACCTATTAAGGTGTGACAAGTGGACAAATGGCTAAGAGACAAATGGTAGCGTAACTAGTGGACAAATGTAACACATGCATTGGAGACATGTGTCAAGATTTAAATGAAACACCTAAGTTATGTTTTTGGGCAAGGAAGTTCTGTAGCTCCTTAGTTGTTTATCACCAAAAATCACTCACCACTAAAACCCCCTCTCCTTGTCCATCCATCACCGAAATACCATACATGTTCACTCTTATGTTTAGCTCTTGATTAATTCATCAATGATATATCTTGCAAAGTCTTAAGCCATTTCAAGTTTTCAATTGTTTCTCTACTCTTGTCTTTGCTTCATCCACTAAGATCTCTCATTTTTCTCTTCCCATTTCTGGAATTTTGCTGAAGGATTGGAAGTATAAATCAAGTAAGTTATGCTTTAAGTTTTATGGTACTGTAAATAACATTTTGATGAGGTTTTAATGTTTGTACATGGATGCATGCATGAATGGTGTATATTTTTATGCTTGTGGATTGATGCATGCGTGAATGGTGTGGATGCATGTGTGGGTGGTGAAGGAAGAAGCAAATTCGGTGATATGATTTACAAGATGAAGGATTGTGATGATTGGAGTTAAATGAAGAGTAGGGAAATGCAAAAATTGTAATATGTAAAATTATGAATTAGGTTATGTTTTGAGTTGTGATTATTAATGAAATTGTGAATTGTAGCTAGAGAATTCTGAATTGAAAAATTAGGTTTACCTGAATCATCAGCTTGAGATGATAGAGAAATGATAGAACTTTGGTAATGAATTGTGCTGGAGTATGTTATATGCAGTGTTTTACTGAACACACATCAGTATTTTAGACATAACTTGATCTATGAATATCCAAATTAGATGGATTTTAATTTAGAGTAAAGTAGAAACATATGGCTACATTTTCTTGAAGGAATGTAATTTGAACTCTATCTTTAAGAGTCTTGAAATTTGGATTAAAGTTGAGAATTGTGTTATGAGAATAGTCTTTAATATGTTGATTATAACTTACAAGATACTAAACCAAAATGCATGAATTTGATGTCATTAGAAACTTAAGCCATAGGGGAACATTTGATTAGAAGAAGGCATTGCCTAAAAACCTCATTTTTGAAGTAATAGTGGGCGTACAAAACTGGTCTAAAAATTTGTCTTGAGAAAAACTAGCAAAACTACAGATAAATGGGAGATTAGTTTCTATCACGATCATGGCAAGGGATGTCACGATCGTGAGCAGTGATTTTTCATAAAAATTTTTGATTATTCAAGGGTTGAACCTATTAAGGATGAAGTGTATAATTATGAGGCTTTTAGACTTAATTTGGGCTTAAAATGAGGACATACCTAGTGAATAAATTGCTTGATGCTATGAAAGTGATGATATGGATTTCATGAATGGTATATGTAGTTGAAGGTGTTTCATAATTGATTCGAATTTGATAAGGGAATGCAATCAAATTTGTATTTGAATTAGTATGAAATGATGTTGTGTTTGTGAGAAAGAATTCTGAAAAATTTGGAATGGAATTGAGGTTGTATAAGTGTTTAATTCGTGTGGTTGAAGGAAGAATAATGCAGGGCACGATCGTGGCTTGACAAAAAAATGTTTCTATCACAATCATGGCAGGGACACCACGATCGTAGCCAAAACTATGGAGAAAAAGAGTTGCCTTTTTAGTGAAGTTTGAACCAACCAATGCTAGGATGTTTCCATGTGAGGTATTAAGGTTTAAATGAGTTCTTAAATAAATTTAGTTAATGTTGAATGAAAGGATTAAGGTGAGTAAAGTGTATATTAGAGTAAAGAATGCTTGGAAGGTGTTGTAAATTGATTATTAGTGTATTAAAGAAATATACCCGAGAATTTGTCATTGAACATGCATAATACATGACAGATATATAAGTGTACTTATGACTGGTTATTCTTATGAAAATGCACATGAGTGATATATAAATGTATGTGATTGCATATAAAGGAGCACGTTGAGCGACCACTTCTAGACATTGCCGAGACTTCAAGGTAATAAGCTAAATGGTGCATTTATGAGTCAACCTAGATAATCTTCCTATGATTGATTTATTCTATTTAACTTCCAGTTATTGAACTGTTTGTGATTTGTATGTAAATTTTGAAATTTAATTGTTCGAGGAGTTTGATATTCGAGACTGTATTAGAAGTGATCTATTTTCATCTGAAATTTGAATGATATCTGTTTGTAATTGATTTCTGAATACTCAATGAAAGTTGAATGCTAGACTGAGGTCTGATGAATATAAGATTATGTTTGTGCATCATAATTGAATGCGATTCATGGTATATTCTATTATTTGATGCATTTCATAAAATGTATGTTCAGATAATGGCATTGTGATCAGAGTAGCCAGTCTGAAAGAGTTTTAACCTCAGAATTCTATATGTAGAGCTTTGCTCTGTGATTTCTGTATCTTACTAAGCCCAATGGGCCAATATCTGTATCTGGATTTGTATCTAAAAGGCACTCGGTCACAACATATAATAACGAATCAAGAGTCTCATATGCATTTGCATTTGTATACTTAAGATTATGAAATATATGCTTATGAAACCTTTTCTGAAATTGTGATGTTAAAGTGATATGCCAGATAATGTGACTGATTGAGTTATATATTTTCTAAAAGAATGTATGTGAAGTTTGTGACATTTATTATATCTTATTGTTATAGAAAATGTTGTGAAATTGGTTGGTTGTATGATATTGTGTTTTTTACTAGAGTGAGATCATCAATGATGATTCACTCATTGAGTTCGCAAAACTCATCAAAAAGTGCAACGTGGTTTTTCAGTTACTAGACGGGAGACCTAGATTTCTAAGATTCTCTAGAAGCACATTTTGTACTAAGATATGACTCAAAGGTCCGTCAGCTGGCATGTAAGGAGTTGTAGTTGTTCTATGTAGTTTATCTATGTCATGTAGAATTTATGTATAAGGGTTGTAAACTTTCACATGTTTGGTAATGTAAATATTGGTTTTAATGACTACAATGTAAACTTGTATAAATGAATGAAAGGAAGAGTTGAGGTTTTTAAGTAGTGTATTCTTTATGATGCCGTTTAAGAGATTATGCTTGCTCTAACATACCATTGTCATAGGATATGTACTTGAATATCCTCTGGGTATTTGGGTATATACTCTATGGTAGTGGGATGTTGCAAAAACCATCAAACAACACCATAAAGACCAAAACACAAAACACAAAAGGAATAATAGAAGAGATTAAGGGCAAGATGGGCTTATTGTGGTGGTGTCGAAGTGGCGCATTTTTCCTCTCATCCTTTGATCCTCTAACAAGCTATGATGCATAATAGATCTTCAACTAACCTCAAAATGTATCACTGGGGGCCTAAACAACAAGATAATGAAGGGTGAAATAAGTTAGACCAAACTAAATATTATCTAATCAAAATAAAACCAAACTAACACAAAGACAAACAAATGAAAGACAAACATGCTAAGTTAAGGTCATTAGTTTGACCATTCCATATGAAGTCATAACAGAGTGAGTGAAAGGCAAGAAAGTACTTCCACTTTTTTGTAAGAATGGCCCTTCAAAGTAAAGTTTGCATCTATACTTATTAGCGTTAAAAGTTTCACCCTTTTCATTTTCTAACTTTAATGCTCCATTAACCTTTATGGGCCACTCCATCTTGACTTGAGCTTTCTAGGAAATAACTGAAATAATGAATTGAATAAAAGAACTAAGTCTCCACTCTTGAATTCCTTCTTCTTAATATGGGCCCATCATGCCACTTCTTAGCCTTTTCTTTGTACAACTTAGCATTTTCATATGTATCATAGATTAATTCTTCGAATTCATCAAGTTATAACAATCTCTCTTCTCCTGCTAGCTTCCAATCTATGTTCAATTTTCTAATTGCCCAATAGGCTCTATGCTCCAATCCTAATGGTAAATGGCAAGCCTTGCCATATAAAAGTCGATATGGTTTTGTGCCTATGAGAGTTTTGAAAGCCATCCTGTAAGCCCACAATATATCATCTAGCTTTAAAGCCCAATCTTTCCTTGAAGTGTTCACTACCTTCTCCAAAATCTTCTTTAACTCTCTATTCACCACCTCCACTTGGAAAGTCGTTTGTAGGTGGTAAGGGGTTACTACTCTGTGATGACCATTATATCCTCTGAAAAGAGCCTCAAAGGGTTTGTTGTAAAAGTTACTTCCTCCATCACTTAGATAGCTCTAGGCACCCCAAATTGAGTAAAGATCTTTATAATGAATTGTTGCACTACCTTGCCATCATTTATTAGAGTAGCTATTGCTTTAACCCCACCTAGACATATAATTAACTCCAACCAATATATAAGGGTCACCTAGGGAAGATGGGAATGGTCCCATGAAATCTAAGCCCATACATCAAATAACTCCACCTCTATGATGTTTGAAAGTGGCATCTCATCTCTTTTCAAAATATTGCCCACTCGTTGGCACCTATCACAATGTAATACAAAATCTTAGGCATCCTTGAACAAGTTCAGCTAGTAGAATCCACACTCTAAAATACGAGCAGCCATCTTGCTCACTACATAGTGTCCAGCATAAACTGAACTATGACATTGGGTTAAACTTCAGGCATTTCATCTTCAGGGACACACCTGTGATTCAAACTATCAACACATATTTTATATAACATAGTTTCATCCCAAATATAGCGGGAACATTTAAATAAGAAATGCTTCCTTTATTGATGCGAGAGATTAAGGGGAAGGATACCATCTGTGAGATAATTGGCAATATCTACAAACCAAGGAAGAAAAGGATTTTCTACCATCATTAAAGCCTCGTCAAAAAAACGTTCTTCAATTTCCTCTTCTTCTTCATTTTTTCCCCTTCAAGTCTTGAAAGGAGGTCTGCCACAACATTTTATGCTCCTTTTTTATCCTTAATCTCACTGTTGAATTCTTACAGCAAAAGTACCCATCGAATGAGCCTGGCCTTGGCATCCTTCTTTGCAAAGAGATAACGCAATGTTACATGACCTGTAAAAGCAATAACTTATGAGTTCAAAAGGTAAGAACAAAATTTTTCATACACAAATAACGAAAATTTTCATACACAAATACCACTGCAAGCAACTCCTTCTCAGTGGTGGTGTAGTTTAGCTGTGCTCATATCAAGGTCTTGTTAGTATAGTAAATTGCATGTAACTTCTTCTTCTTCTTCTATTGTCTGAGTACACAGTCAATAATATGGTCGCTTACATCACACATGATCTCAAATGGAAGTGACCAATCTGGTGACGTAGGTGCTTTTGTAAGTGTTGTCTTTAACCTGTTAAAAGCATATAAACAATCATCATCAAACACAAAAGGCACATCTTTAACTAACAAGTTAGTTAATGCTCTAGCAATTAGAGAAAATTCCTTGATGAACCGTCTGTAGAACTTTGCATGATCAAGGAATGCTCAGATGCCCTTAATGTTGGTAGGAGGTGGGAGCTTTTAATCACTTCAATCTTAGCTCGATCTTCCTCAATCCCCTCGTGTGAGATCTTATGACCCAAAACTCTTCCCTCAAACTATGAAATGACACTTCCTCCAATTTAAGACTAAATGAGACTCCTCGCATCTTTGTAATACTCTATCCAAATTAAACAAATGATGATCAAAAGAGTCTCCAAAAATAGAGAAGTCATCTATAAATACCTCCATGAAGTCCTCATTTATATCTGCAACGATAGCCATCATGCTCCTTTGGAATGTGACTGTTGTATTGCATAGGCTAAAAGGCATCCTCTTGTAAGCAAAAGTCTCATAAGGATAAGTGAAAGTGGTTTTCTCTTGGTCTTGTGGTTGTAAGAACACCTAATTGTATCCTGAATATGTAACATCCTGTTCCCATACTAAGGATTAGAACCCTAAAATTTGATACATGTGAGATTAAAGAGAGATTAAGACAAATGCATTTCATGCTCATGCATAATGTTTGCATATAAGCACGTGAATTTGAATTTTTGCACACATTAAAATGATTGTATATGCATTCATTGACATTCTGGGTATAATTGATCTATAAATGTGATTATAATTGGAATTGTGAATTATTTGTATTGAAAACTAATTTGGAGAGTGTACTTTGTGATTTAAAATTTTTTGTGAATTTTAGGAAAATTTTCGAAAAAATGTTGGGTATTACTAGTCAAGGAAAAATGTCAAGTGGTGAGTAAATTGATGAATGGAAATAGAAATAAGAATAAATGATAATAAAGGATTTTTTTATATAGATGACTGTGGGAATTTTTAAGAGATGGTAGTGAAAATTTTGGAGACATTTGGAGAAAAATGGAAGATGACTAGACTAGTTTTATTGGTAAAACTACTTAAAGCGTTGGGAGATAGATAAGTGACATGTGTCACTTATTAAATTAAGTTTTATTATATTATTATGTTGAGAAGACCAAGTCTCGTTCCTTTTTAAACATGACTAAGTTACTGTTGCTTCTTAACTTAGTTATCTCCTTTGTAGCTTTCTTCTTCAAACTTTCTCTTTTTTGATTTTTTTGATTCACCCAACCTTTACTAAAGAAAAAACTTGTTTCCATCTACCTTTCTACTCCTACTTATTATCCATTTCTTTTGCCTCAAGAAAAACCTAACCTAAACCACCTTCAAGATGATGTACATAGTTGCATGAAGAATTAGGGTTTCTTAAGATTGTGGAAGAATTTGAAGTTTTATCAAGTAAGTATCTGTAAATCTTTCTGGGTGATTGATTTATAAGACAAATTTGGTGATTTAGTTGATGCCAAATTATCATGTAAAAATGGACATTTTCATGTTTACTGTTGACGAAGGATGAGTTTGATGATATTTTTGTTTGAGTGTTTTAAGGATCAAGATGTTATAAGATATTGTTTAAATGATTTTTGGAGTTGAAAGATCATTGAAAATGTGTATGAGAAGAGTGTAGAAATTAATGAAAGAAATTATTCATATATGCTCTATTTCACTGAGTATTATTCACTATGTCTTCAAACCATCAAAGTCGTGACATTCACCTCTTCTCGTGACTTTTTCTACACCTGACCAAACTCATTCAAAAATCATCTTGGCTGTGAAATGAGTTTAGAGATAAAAGGATGGGTTTAAGGTGATGTAGGGATGTGAGAAAAAAATAAATTAATGAAAAGAATGCTAAAAAGAAGGTGTAGAAAACATGCAGAGTTAGGTGAAGAGATACATACATGAGCTTTAGTTTTTGATGTTTGTGTTTAATTATGGTTTTGATCTGTTTGTGAGTGTGTTGAGCTGAATAGGAATTGAAAATGGAGAATGTACAGAAAATTAAAGTGCAGAAAAATGAAAGATGAAAATGCAAAAGACGTGAAATATATACGTGAGTGTGATTTTCTATTTTTGATGATATCTTGATCTGTAGATGTTCGAATGGAATGATTATTTATTTGGATTAAACTAACGACATAGGGCTATATTTTTTATGAAGAGATCGAAATTGAATTCTATCTCTAAGAGTTTCAAAATTTAGCTTGAAGTTAACTTTGGGATTCTATCGTGGTTTGGGAATAGTCTATAGTTTTTTTAGTATAACTTGCAGAATACTAAACCAAATTGCATGAAATTAGTTTCATTAGAAAGTTAAGGCATAAAGGAACAATTGTTCAGAAGAATGTTTTGCCTAAATCCTTCATATACCTTGTCAAAATGACCATGAACAATTGACTCGAAGGTCTGTTTTGGGAAGAGTTGGAAGAAGTTGGAATAAAAGGTAGTACACGATCGTCCATAAGCACGATCGTGACATTAGAGGATCAATTGGAAATGCACGATCATGCACAGTGAAGGTATACTGCTATTTGACAGCTTTGAACATCCTTGACTCTTTTGGCTATAACTTCTTCTTACGACCTCCAAGTGACTTGATTTTTGAACCAAAAAACTCATAACAGATTTTTCTTCCTTTCCACAAAAATTTATGTCCATATGAAGTCATTCAGGAAAGATTTTATTGATGAATTTAGGATGAAAATGAGGAAGTGAACTGGAATATTTTCATTGAACATGATTCGGTATTTTGAGTATATCTTGATTTTTATATTTTTAAATGAGTTGATTATTAATTCAAATTAAATTAGAGACATATGGCTATAACTTTCTTGAAGAAATCAAAATTTAATTCCGTCTCTAAGAATTTCAATTTCTGGATGGAAGTTGAGTACAGGGCACTGTTTCAGTATAAGAACAATCCAAAAATGTTTGGAGTATAACTTTCAGAGTACTGAACCCAATTGAATGAGCTTAGTGTCATTAGAAACTTAAGAGACAGGAGAACAATTTTCTAGAAGAAAGTATTGCCAAATTATTTCATTTTTGTGGTCAGATTGATCATGAATAGTATACCTGAAGGTATGTTTCAGGAAAAATCTGAATTGATGAAATGAGTTATGAATTTCAATTTTAATGGTTTTATTGAGGTATAAACCATAAGTATAAATGATACTTATGTGAGTT
>JANQAP020435036.1:0-15942 GCA_026874005.2 Erythroxylum coriaceum | reverse complement strand
TAATATGAGACATGATGTATTTTGTTAAACGTTTGTAAATATTGTAATACAGAGTATATTTGAACTTAAGATATGTATCGTTTTGTTTAAGAATTTGTAATGTAAAAACCTTAATTCAGGATGACTTGACACATGTATTCGAATGAATTCGGTGTATTGTTTAAATTCTATTTAAAGTCGAATATGCATGGAAACATAATAATTAGTCGCTTGAATTCTGGCTACGTTTTGTATTATTTTGATATGTTTTAAGTCTTGTCTTAGGTAATATCTGCATGTCCTTTAGGGGTTCTGTGGTTGTTACAAGTTGTCTACATTAGGTGTTGACAAAGGTCACACCATCATGCTTCTTAGTGTGAGTGTACGAAAAGAGTTGACGTAATGTAGGCTCCGTGCCCACAGACTTTTCCTGCATAAGAATAAAGTGGTATACGTGAACTATAATTTACAAAAATTTCGGTAAAGTTTCCACTATTTTTATGATATTTATCCCATATTAAACAAGAAAATTTTCTTAACAACACAACTATTCATAATAACATACCTTTATAAAATTATCATTCACCATAATACATATATATTTTCATTATAAATTTCTTACATTAAATTACATTGAAATCAAATTTCATGCATCAAAGTACAAAACTCAGAATATAAATGTAAAGTTTAGGTACTTACAAGTTTCTCTGCATGCTACTGGTGGGTCGATCTTCCAGTGTATACGGGTAGACTCTCTCCTTACGGTCCTCCCCGTCTGTTTGTAGAATTGCGCTCTGAAATGGAGATTGCCTTGGGTGTTGCCCAGTACAACTCCCAACGACTCTATATTTCTTCAAATATATAAGGAGGTTGTACACTATTCTTATGTATTGAACTAAGAAAGTCTTTATAAAGTGCAAGAGCTTGCCTCTCCTATACATTATAAATGACAATAACAAATTTTGAATCCCAAAAAAATTCTTTCTGAAAAAAAACATACTATAAGTGCTTATAAACTACAATATTTATCTAATTAATGTATAAAATTAGATAAAATAAAAAAGATTAAAGAATTTATTTTTTGTACCTCGAACTCTTGATAAAAATCCTTCATCCCCTTATAGATATTCTTCTATATATAACCCTTAAATTCTGTCTTCTCCTTGAACTTGGATAAGATATGTCTAAAACACATTCCAGACGAAATTAACCTAATATATAAGCTATTTTAGATCATTTTCAAATTAAAACCTATAACTTTAGTATAAACCTATGATATTATCATGTATTACAAAATTTTTAGAATTTCACTCAAAAATTGTTGACAATTGTAATGTAAATTCTTCCATCAACTCCCTTAGCTCCAAAATGGAGTCTGCCTCCTTCATCTGCAACGTTTACCTCTGATATCTTTGTCGCTATAGATTCAGATTTTGATGTGGGAGTAAGGGTCCTGGATGGTATAGCAGGGGTGCTGGATGGTTTAGCAGGGGTGCTGGATGGTTTAGCAGTAGGTAGGCAATGTGACTTTACAGGGATTGTAGGTGGGGAAGGTGATGCCTCATCTGGATGTGCACTAGTTGGACGTGTAGCATTTGATTCTGTAGCATTTGTAGAATGTGATGCTTGACCTAGATGTGCACTAGTTAGATGTGTAACATTTGATTCTGTAGCATCTGTAGAATGTGATGCTTCACCTGGACGTGCTCTAGCTCTTCCAAATGGTGGTAACTTGACCTTTGACCGCAACATATCCCTTTTTCTCTTCTTTGACACATTTTAACCTAAAATTCACATTTTATTAATTATTCCACTAATAGAACAATATAAATAAAATATATAACAAAATATTTTTAATGCAATAATAAATATTCATATAATATTCTATTATTTACACAAATTAATCACTATTATCAATTAATTGTAAATCAAAGTCATCGTCATCTTCTTTTTATGAAGAATTAAAATCAATGTCAGGCTCCTCTTCAGATCTCTCTCCCTCTATGGATACATCATCCTCTCCGGATGAAATTTTAACATATTCATTACTTAGATTGTTCAAAGGTTCATGCTCGACATATATTACACATGCATTTATTTCATGAACATCTTCCTGAAATGCTTCACTTTCAATTCTCTTATTTTCTTCTTTTTCATGCAATTCAAAAACACCTCTAAGTTTTACTTTGCAAATGGTTGATCAATCTGACTTATCTCGTTTTAAGCTGGGAAAAGGGAAATAATACACATGGGTCACTTGCATCGTCAACACAAAAGGTTCAAATTGTCTAAATCTTCTTCGCTTGTTGATTTTAATGGGATTGTATCGAATATGTACTTTTGTTCTAACATTAGGAGTTGGATCAAAACATTCACATTTAAATATCACACTTCATTTTATTAGCAATATGAGATACTTAATTTTAAGTATCTCAATAATTTTACCATAGTAATCCATCAATTCTCCCTATACCGTTTACTGTTGTCATGTTATAACCATGATATTCTGTATGAATTTGTATCCATTAACAAAATAAACCAAATACGATTTAAAAGTTCGTAAAGGTCCTTTCAAAGATCACATATGAACTTGTTCTCTATTGGATTTTCTAAGGCCTATATAAAATAATTATCATATTAAATAATATAATGTCATTTAAACACTTTGATATGATAATTCATTCATTTCAATTATTTCAAGTAAAAAATTATATATTTCTCGAACCATCAAGGAAAGTGACTTTCAACTTCGTTATTGAAATCATCATGTGATTTTTTGAGCATTAGCTCGTGTAACCATCCTCATATAATTTAAAAGCATTATTATGTATTTTAATTTCTTATTGAGCGTCCGTATGTTCGTCTAAGATATGTGAAAATGGATAAGTTACCATCAACATCACCCGTTTCACCCCCATCTTCATTACAAGAAACTTTTCTTTCTCTTATGTGCACATGCGACTCAAAATAATGTGAACAAAATATACTTGCTTCCTCTACTAAATAAGCATTACATGTCGAACCTTTAACTCTAACCTTATTTTAATCTTTTTTCTTTAAGTAATGCAAATACCTATATTAAAAATAGGGTTATTACAGTTGCTGATTAAAACATGCTATAAGTTTTATTTAAAAATTAACTATAATTACCTCTGAAATGGATATATCCATAGATATTGAACTAGACCAGCAAGTTTAGCCTTGTGTGTTAAATGTACGGCGGGTAGATGCTCTATATAGTCAAAGAAGTTTGGAGGGAAAATCCCTTCTAATTTGCATAAGATAACTGGAATTTTCCTTTTTAATTTTTCCATTTCAGCTAACTTTATTTCAGATGATGTTAAGCTTTTGAAAAACAAACTTAATTATGTTATAGCTTCCCAAACCTTATTTGGTAGCAACTCCCAAAATATAATTGGAATTAACCTTTGTATAAACACATTACAATTATGAATTTTCATCCCAAATAATTTGTACTTCCTCATGTCCACACGTCTTGCCAAGTTTGAAACATAACTATCGAAAAACTTTAGACTTTTCAACCATTCACACAAAATTTTCTTTTGTTTTTTTGTGCAAAGTGTAATATGATTTTGGATATTTACCCGTGCGAAGATCTTTATTTAACTCATTCCTTCTACAAAAAAATTTCAAATCCGCTCATGATTTTGCATTGTCTTTTGTCCTCCCTTCAATGTTCATTATGATGTTGAACAAATTGTCAAAAACATTTTTTCAATATGCATTACATCTAGATTATAACGTGTCAAATTATTTTTCCAATATGGAAAATCTCAAAAGATACTTCGTTTTCTCCAACTGAACTTTTTACTAATGCTTCTATTAACTTCTTCAGCTTCAAGTTCTGTAACTTTCAACAACCCTAATTCATCAATCTTCCTCAATATCTCTTCATTAGCTTTATGAGGGGGGAGGAGTTGTTTGTACCATCCTATTCTTAATGAACTTTTGTTTATTGCGTCTAAATGGATGATCTGGAGGAATAAATCTCCTATGGTTGTCAAATTAAGATGTTTTACCTCCGTTAAGAAGATAAAACACATCAGAATCATTGCCATAATAAGGGCAAGCTAATTTCCTTGTTGTGCTCCATCTAGACAATATAGCATACGCAGGGAAATCACTAATAGTCTACATCAAAACTGTTCATAATAAAAACTTTTGTTTAAGAGACACATCATATGTCTCCACACCAAATTCTCAAAGATGATGCATTTTAGATACCAATGGTTGTAAGAATACATCAATTTTATGCTTTAGATTCGTAGGCCTTGTTACATCCACCGTCAAGAACATATATGTCTCATTCATACACATCCATGGAGGAAAATTATAAGGAGTTATTATGATTGGCTATAATGAATATTATTGGTCGGATTGATCAAAAGGTTGGAATCTATCTGTCGACAATCCCAACCTAACATTTCGACCTTCAGCTGCAAACTCAGAATGAGTGTTATTGAAATGTTTCCATGTGAGTGCATCCGATAGATGACTCATTATCCCATCTTCCTGTTTATGTTTATTATGCCATCTCATACAAGATGCAGTAAAGTCTTTGAAGTCTCGGAGTTAGCAGGAAATAAGACATCCGCATCCAAGGTACTAATTTTTGCTTCATAGTACGCTTTCTTGGTTTAAACCTAGATTGAACACAAAATTTACACTTTTGTAATTCCACATCATCTCCCCAAAATAACATACATCCCAAATTGCAACAATCAATTTTCTTAATTGGCAAAACAAGACCCTAACAAGCTTCTTCATATTATAAAAATTATTAACCATTTTATGATCAGGAGGCAATGATTTATTATACCAAGTAAGAATTTTATCCATACTTCGATCAGAAATATGCCCTTCAGACTTTATATTCAATATTCGAGCAATTGAAAATAATTGAGTCATGGTCTCACAATTTAGCCATAATTCTTGGTCAGCTGATTTTAGTAAGTGAAACAACTTTTTTACATTTGGATTTGGTTCTTCTTCAAGATTTTCTATATTTTTTTGAAAGGTATAATCGGCTGCATCATAAACCATTTGGGTGTAAGGATTTTCAATTGCACCCACATTATTTGTTATAAATCTAGTCCCCCGTTCAACCCATCTACATTTATTAACGAGTTTACTTCTTTAGCCCTTAAGTTGCTACAAATTATTGGCTCCCCATTTTGTGTCCACTCAAAATAGTTTGGAGCAAACCTTTTTTTTAACAAATGGAGATTCACTTTATCAATAGGAAGAAAACGAATATATTTGTACTTTTTACATGGGCATCTAATTTTTGGACCATCCATATATGCAGGTTGAGAACATGTATAGTCAATAAAAGTTTGAACTCCCTAAAAAAACTTAAGATTAATGAAAGCATCGGGTGTTAATCATCTATACATCCAAGATCTATCAATATTACTCATTTATGCAAAAATGTTATTTAAAAAAGTGATTTCATAGTTAGATATAATAATCGTTATGGCAGTATCCATATTAGTCTTACAAAACATTTAATCTTTAGTTTACACATTAACAATAACATAGGAAGAAAGCATTGTATATTTGTATTATAACATATGCATAAATTTCTGTAATGTCAAATGATAGGGAAATATTTTAGGTTGCATGTGATGTCAACTAATTTCAAGTATCTATCGTTCATATCAACTAACTAATGATAATATTTGGAGATGACTTCATAGAATTATACTGTTTCTTCATCTCAGCAGTTATCTAAGTATTACATGATTGAGATCTTTACTTGTAGATAAATAAATCATGTTTTAAAAACATTAAACAAAAATTCATTTTAATGATTAACATGAATAATCACATACATCAAAAAAATTTGAAAAAAAAGACAGCAAAGTGAGTACCTTTATACTCTAGAAATGGAGAAATGAACATTCGGTAGAGAGAGACCCAGCCAAATAGTCATTGAGATTTGGAATACTGAAATTCTAACACCTAGCTCACCAATTGAAATTGAAAGAAGAAGGAATGTTTAGATTGGAACAATCATAAGTGGGCTCTAAAAGATTATAATGGAATGAAATAATAAGCCTATCACTTAGACTTGGTAATTACTGAAAATTTTGCAAAATTTTTAAACTAAAATTTACGCTCTTTTTGGGTACCTTTTGAGGGCAATAAGTGGTATCAGAACAAATATTATCATTGCTTTTGTTTCATATGGAACTAGAGAAAGGATCATCATATCATATATACATGCATCTTTATCATCTTATAGTAAAAAGGGAAAAATGTAAGTAGGGCATCATTCTTTGATGGTAATAAGTACTTGCATTGAAAATATAGTACGAAGTTTTTCTTATGACCAAAAAGGTATACTTCTAAAACATTATAGCCAATGGACCTTATGTCCCAAAAAAGGAAGTTAAAGTACACAAAGTAAAATCTTCACTTCTTAATAGTAAAAAAGAGTGAGATGCCAATAACAATAGGCTCATTTCACTGAATAGTAAAGACATCCACATTATAATTCATGCATTTGATCGAAATGAATTTTATAGGTATAGTTGGTATATGAAACTTGGCATACTTTAAAAGTAACATATGAAGAAACTAACCAAGTTAAGGAGAGAAAAGTTACATGCTTACATATTATTATGTACTCATATAGATAAAATGTGATCAAAGAACCTTAACCATGAGCTTTAAATTCAATGATATTATAAATTCTCTTAAAGGCTTAGCCAAATCTTATATTGATATTGGTATGATAAGAAAATTACTTAGGTCTCTATATAAAGCTTAGGAAACTAAGCTAAGAATATTTAAGAAGACAAGCATTTGAATGTCTTATATTAAAGGAGTTTATTAAATCTCTCTTCATCTATAAAATGTGCCTACATGAGACCTAATAGGATGAGTTGGCTACAAAGATGAAGAACTTAGAATTTAAAGCTCAAAAGGAATAATCAAGTGATGAAGAAAAGACTTTATCAAGTGATGGGAAGGATATTATCTTCATCACTAGGAAGTTTAATAAGTTCTTGAGGAAGAAAATTTTTTTAAAAGAAATGTTAGTACCTAAATAGCAAACAAGAGAATTAAGTAAATTATATGTGCATAAATTTTAGACCTTTTTTTAAACTTAATGAATGAATTGTTGATACTAATCTATACAAATATTGTTTAAAATCAAAAGGAGCCCAAACAATATGTTCCCTAACAATTCTCCTTAATTTCTATATAAGTATAACCAAATATAACTCAAAATCTCCTTTTCAGTATGCTCTAAATGTAAATGATTATGTAATGTATATGCTCCTAAGCATTGAAATAAGTAAATTAAAGGTCATTAATGCAAACCTAATGACTACCTAGAGTTTTGATCAAAGTAGTATATTAAGGTTCCAATTAAAGTAGTACTAGTATTTTAAAGTCCCTAGTTAAAGTAGTAATAGTTGTTAGTTTTTCAACTTAAGTATGAATCATATGTAATCATATATAATGGGGTACAAACTTCATCAATAAGATGTAGAGATTTATGATATTTATTTAGTTTAATCTAAATTAAGAGATCATTCTTTTCCTTTACGTGTTACTAAACAAACCAAAACTTATAAGATTTTACTTTATGGAGTTCTAACCATTGTATGTTTGGTTCTTGGTTCTTTATATTCAAATTTTGGTATTAGATTTGGGTTTTAAATCAAATGTTTATTCATTTTGTTTTTTTTTTCATTTTTAATATTTCTAGTTAGGGTATCTTCTTTTAATATTCATTCTTAAGTCTCTCTTTTTTTTCTATTCTTAGTTGGGTCTTCTTGTTTCTAGGATGTCATCAAAATTGTTTCAATCATCTTATTATTTATTTTTCTTTATATTGTATATATATAACTTAACTTAGTTTATCCTTAGGTGTTAAACCATCTTTAGAAGGCATACTTATAAGCTTCCTAAAGAAACGCTAATTTCTACACATTTTTTCTTAACTTAGTTTACTTTAAAGTAAACTAAGTTAAGAAAAAATGTGTAGAAATTAGCGTTTCTTTAGGAAGCTTATAAGTATGCCTTCTAAAGATGGTTTAACACCTAAGGATAAACTAAGTTAAGTTATATATATACAATATAAAGAAAAATAAATAATAAGATGATTGAAACAATTTTGATGACATCCTAGAAACAAGAAGACCCAACTAAGAATAGAAAAAAAAGAGAGACTTAAGAATGAATATTAAAAGAAGATACCCTAACTAGAAATATTAAAAATGAAAAAAAAAACAAAATGAATAAACATTTGATTTAAAACCCAAATCTAATACCAAAATTTGAATATAAAGAACCAAGAACCAAACATACAATGGTTAGAACTCCATAAAGTAAAATCTTATAAGTTTTGGTTTGTTTAGTAACACGTAAAGGAAAAGAATGATCTCTTAATTTAGATTAAACTAAATAAATATCATAAATCTCTACATCTTATTGATGAAGTTTGTACCCCATTATATATGATTACATATGATTCATACTTAAGTTGAAAAACTAACAACTATTACTACTTTAACTAGGGACTTTAAAATACTAGTACTACTTTAATTGGAACCTTAATATACTACTTTGATCAAAACTCTAGGTAGTCATTAGGTTTGCATTAATGACCTTTAATTTACTTATTTCAATGCTTAGGAGCATATACATTACATAATCATTTACATTTAGAGCATACTGAAAAGGAGATTTTGAGTTATATTTGGTTATACTTATATAGAAATTAAGGAGAATTGTTAGGGAACATATTGTTTGGGCTCCTTTTGATTTTAAACAATATTTGTATAGATTAGTATCAACAATTCATTCATTAAGTTTAAAAAAAGGTCTAAAATTTATGCACATATAATTTACTTAATTCTCTTGTTTGCTATTTAGGTACTAACATTTCTTTTAAAAAAATTTTCTTCCTCAAGAACTTATTAAACTTCCTAGTGATGAAGATAATATCCTTCCCATCACTTGATAAAGTCTTTTCTTCATCACTTGATTATTCCTTTTGAGCTTTAAATTCTAAGTTCTTCATCTTTGTAGCCAACTCATCCTATTAGGTCTCATGTAGGCACATTTTATAGATGAAGAGAGATTTAATAAACTCCTTTAATATAAGACATTCAAATGCTTGTCTTCTTAAATATTCTTAGCTTAGTTTCCTAAGCTTTATATAGAGACCTAAGTAATTTTCTTATCATACCAATATCAATATAAGATTTGGCTAAGCCTTTAAGAGAATTTATAATATCATTGAATTTAAAGCTCATGGTTAAGGTTCTTTGATCACATTTTATCTATATGAGTACATAATAATATGTAAGCATGTAACTTTTCTCTCCTTAACTTGGTTAGTTTCTTCATATGTTACTTTTAAAGTATGCCAAGTTTCATATACCAACTATACCTATAAAATTCATTTCGATCAAATGCATGAATTATAATGTGGATGTCTTTACTATTCAGTGAAATGAGCCTATTGTTATTGGCATCTCACTCTTTTTTACTATTAAGAAGTGAAGATTTTACTTTGTGTACTTTAACTTCCTTTTTTGGGACATAAGGTCCATTGGCTATAATGTTTTAGAAGTATACCTTTTTGGTCATAAGAAAAACTTCGTACTATATTTTCAATGCAAGTACTTATTACCATCAAAGAATGATGCCCTACTTACATTTTTCCCTTTTTACTATAAGATGATAAAGATGCATGTATATATGATATGATGATCCTTTCTCTAGTTCCATATGAAACAAAAGCAATGATAATATTTGTTCTGATACCACTTATTGCCCTCAAAAGGTACCCAAAAAGAGCGTAAATTTTAGTTTAAAAATTTTGCAAAATTTTCAGTAATTACCAAGTCTAAGTGATAGGCTTATTATTTCATTCCATTATAATCTTTTAGAGCCCACTTATGATTGTTCCAATCTAAACATTCCTTCTTCTTTCAATTTCAATTGGTGAGCTAGGTGTTAGAATTTCAGTATTCCAAATCTCAATGACTATTTGGCTGGGTCTCTCTCTACCGAATGTTCATTTCTCCATTTCTAGAGTATAAAGGTACTCACTTTGCTGTCTTTTTTTTCAAATTTTTTTGATGTATGTGATTATTCATGTTAATCATTAAAATGAATTTTTGTTTAATGTTTTTAAAACATGATTTATTTATCTACAAGTAAAGATCTCAATCATGTAATACTTAGATAACTGCTGAGATGAAGAAACAGTATAATTCTATGAAGTCATCTCCAAATATTATCATTAGTTAGTTGATATGAACGATAGATACTTGAAATTAGTTGACATCACATGCAACCTAAAATATTTCCCTATCATTTGACATTACAGAAATTTATGCATATGTTATAATACAAATATACAATGCTTTCTTCCTATGTTATTGTTAATGTGTAAACTAAAGATTAAATGTTTTGTAAGACTAATATGGATACTGCCATAACGATTATTATATCTAACTATGAAATCACTTTTTTAAATAACATTTTTGCATAAATGAGTAATATTGATAGATCTTGGATGTATAGATGATTAACACCCGATGCTTTCATTAATCTTAAGTTTTTTTAGGGAGTTCAAACTTTTATTGACTATACATGTTCTCAACCTGCATATATGGATGGTCCAAAAATTAGATGCCCATGTAAAAAGTACAAATATATTCGTTTTCTTCCTATTGATAAAGTGAATCTCCATTTGTTAAAAAAAAGGTTTGCTCCAAACTATTTTGAGTGGACACAAAATGGGGAGCCAATAATTTGTAGCAACTTAAGGGCTAAAGAAGTAAACTCGTTAATAAATGTAGATGGGTTGAACGGGGGACTAGATTTATAACAAATAATGTGGGTGCAATTGAAAATCCTTACACCCAAATGGTTTATGATGCAGCCGATTATACCTTTCAAAAAAATATAGAAAATCTTGAAGAAGAACCAAATCCAAATGTAAAAAAGTTGTTTCACTTACTAAAATCAGCTGACCAAGAATTATGGCTAAATTGTGAGACCATGACTCAATTATTTTCAATTGCTCGAATATTGAATATAAAGTCTGAAGGGCATATTTCTGATCGAAGTATGGATAAAATTCTTACTTGGTATAATAAATCATTGCCTCCTGATCATAAAATGGTTAATAATTTTTATAATATGAAGAAGCTTGTTAGGGTCTTGTTTTGCCAATTAAGAAAATTGATTGTTGCAATTTGGGATGTATGTTATTTTGGGGAGATGATGTGGAATTACAAAAGTGTAAATTTTGTGTTCAATCTAGGTTTAAACCAAGAAAGCGTACTATGAAGCAAAAATTAGTACCTTGGATGCGGATGTCTTATTTCCTGCTAACTCCGAGACTTCAAAGACTTTACTGCATCTTGTATGAGATGGCATAATAAACATAAACAGGAAGATGGGATAATGAGTCATCTATCGGATGCACTCACATGGAAACATTTCAATAACACTCATTCTGAGTTTGCAGCTGAAGGTCGAAATGTTAGGTTGGGATTGTCGACAGATAGATTCCAACCTTTTGATCAATCCGACCAATAATATTCATTATAGCCAATCATAATAACTCCTTATAATTTTCCTCCATGGATGTGTATGAATGAGACATATATGTTCTTGACGGTGGATGTAACAAGGCCTACGAATCTAAAGCATAAAATTGATGTATTCTTACAACCATTGGTATCTAAAATGCATCATCTTTGAGAATTTGGTGTGGAGACATATGATGTGTCTCTTAAACAAAAGTTTTTATTATGAACAGTTTTGATGTAGACTATTAGTGATTTCCCTGCGTATGCTATATTGTCTAGATGGAGCACAACAAGGAAATTAGCTTGCCCTTATTATGGCAATGATTCTGATGTGTTTTATCTTCTTAACGGAGGTAAAACATCTTAATTTGACAACCATAGGAGATTTATTCCTCCAGATCATCCATTTAGACGCAATAAACAAAAGTTCATTAAGAATAGGATGGTACAAACAACTCCTCCCCCCTCATAAAGCTAATGAAGAGATATTGAGGAAGATTGATGAATTAGGGTTGTTGAAAGTTACAGAACTTGAAGCTGAAGAAGTTAATAGAAGCATTAGTAAAAAGTTCAGTTGGAGAAAACGAAGTATCTTTTGAGATTTTCCATATTGGAAAAATAATTTGACACGTTATAATCTAGATGTAATGCATATTGAAAAAATGTTTTTGACAATTTGTTCAACATCATAATGAACATTGAAGGGAGGACAAAAGACAATGCAAAATCATGAGCGGATTTGAAATTTTTTTGTAGAAGGAATGAGTTAAATAAAGATCTTCGCACGGGTAAATATCCAAAATCATATTACACTTTGCACAAAAAAACAAAAGAAAATTTTGTGTGAATGGTTGAAAAGTCTAAAGTTTTTCGATAGTTATGTTTCAAACTTGGCAAGACGTGTGGACATGAGGAAGTACAAATTATTTGGGATGAAAATTCATAATTGTAATGTGTTTATACAAAGGTTAATTCCAATTATATTTTGGGAGTTGCTACCAAATAAGGTTTGGGAAGCTATAACATAATTAAGTTTGTTTTTCAAAAGCTTAACATCATCTGAAATAAAGTTAGCTGAAATGGAAAAATTAAAAAGGAAAATTCCAGTTATCTTATGCAAATTAGAAGGGATTTTCCCTCCAAACTTCTTTGACTATATAGAGCATCTACCCGCCGTACATTTAACACACAAGGCTAAACTTGCTGGTCTAGTTCAATATCTATGGATATATCCATTTCAGAGGTAATTATAGTTAATTTTTAAATAAAACTTATAGCATGTTTTAATCAGCAACTGTAATAACCCTATTTTTAATATAGGTATTTGCATTACTTAAAGAAAAAAGATTAAAATAAGGTTAGAGTTAAAGGTTCGACATGTAATGCTTATTTAGTAGAGGAAGCAAGTATATTTTGTTCACATTATTTTGAGTCGCATGTGCACATAAGAGAAAGAAAAGTTTCTTGTAATGAAGATGGGGGTGAAACGGGTGATGTTGATGGTAACTTATCCATTTTCACATATCTTAGACGAACATACGGACGCTCAATAAGAAATTAAAATACATAATAATGCTTTTAAATTATATGAGGATGGTTACACGAGCTAATGCTCAAAAAATCACATGATGATTTCAATAACGAAGTTGAAAGTCACTTTCCTTGATGGTTCGAGAAATATATAATTTTTTACTTGAAATAATTGAAATGAATGAATTATCATATCAAAGTGTTTAAATGACATTATATTATTTAATATGATAATTATTTTATATAGGCCTTAGAAAATCCAATAGAGAACAAGTTCATATGTGATCTTTGAAAGGACCTTTACGAACTTTTAAATCGTATTTGGTTTATTTTGTTAATGGATACAAATTCATACAGAATATCATGGTTATAACATGACAACAGTAAACGGTATAGGGAGAATTGATGGATTACTATGGTAAAATTATTGAGATACTTAAAATTAAGTATCTCATATTGCTAATAAAATGAAGTGTGATATTTAAATGTGAATGTTTTGATCCAACTCCTAATGTTAGAACAAAAGTACATATTCGATACAATCCCATTAAAATCAACAAGCGAAGAAGATTTAGACAATTTGAACCTTTTGTGTTGACGATGCAAGTGACCCATGTGTATTATTTCCCTTTTCCCAGCTTAAAACGAGATAAGTCAGATTGATCAACCATTTGCAAAGTAAAACTTAGAGGTGTTTTTGAATTGCATGAAAAAGAAGAAAATAAGAGAATTGAAAGTGAAGCATTTCAGGAAGATGTTCATGAAATAAATGCATGTGTAATATATGTCGAGCATGAACCTTTGAACAATCTAAGTAATGAATATGTTAAAATTTCATCCGGAGAGGATGATGTATCCATAGAGGGAGAGAGATCTGAAGAGGAGCCTGACATTGATTTTAATTCTTCATAAAAAGAAGATGACGATGACTTTGATTTACAATTAATTGATAATAGTGATTAATTTGTGTAAATAATAGAATATTATATGAATATTTATTATTGCATTAAAAATATTTTGTTATATATTTTATTTATATTGTTCTATTAGTGGAATAATTAATAAAATGTGAATTTTAGGTTAAAATGTGTCAAAGAAGAGAAAAAGGGATATGTTGCGGTCAAAGGTCAAGTTACCACCATTTGGAAGAGCTAGAGCACGTCCAGGTGAAGCATCACATTCTACAGATGCTACAGAATCAAATGTTACACATCTAACTAGTGCACATCTAGGTCAAGCATCACATTCTACAAATGCTACAGAATCAAATGCTACACGTCCAACTAGTGCACATCCAGATGAGGCATCACCTTCCCCACCTACAATCCCTGTAAAGTCACATTGCCTACCTACTGCTAAACCATCCAGCACCCCTGCTAAACCATCCAGCACCCCTGCTATACCATCCAGGACCCTTACTCCCACATCAAAATCTGAATCTATAGCGACAAAGATATCAGAGGTAAACGTTGCAGATGAAGGAGGCAGACTCCATTTTGGAGCTAAGGGAGTTGATGGAAGAATTTACATTACAATTGTCAACAATTTTTGAGTGAAATTCTAAAAATTTTGTAATACATGATAATATCATAGGTTTATACTAAAGTTATAGGTTTTAATTTGAAAATGATCTAAAATAGCTTATATATTAGGTTAATTTCGTCTGGAATGTGTTTTAGACATATCTTATCCAAGTTCAAGGAGAAGACAGAATTTAAGGGTTATATATAGAAGAATATCTATAAGGGGATGAAGGATTTTTATCAAGAGTTCGAGGTACAAAAAATAAATTCTTTAATCTTTTTTATTTTATCTAATTTTATACATTAATTAGATAAATATTGTAGTTTATAAGCACTTATAGTATGTTTTTTTTCAGAAAGAATTTTTTTGGGATTCAAAATTTGTTATTGTCATTTATAATGTATAGGAGAGGCAAGCTCTTGCACTTTATAAAGACTTTCTTAGTTCAATACATAAGAATAGTGTACAACCTCCTTATATATTTGAAGAAATATAGAGTCGTTGGGAGTTGTACTGGGCAACACCCAAGGCAATCTCCATTTCAGAGCGCAATTCTACAAACAGACGGGGAGGACCGTAAGGAGAGAGTCTACCCGTATACACTGGAAGATCGACCCACCAGTAGCATGCAGAGAAACTTGTAAGTACCTAAACTTTACATTTATATTCTGAGTTTTGTACTTTGATGCATGAAATTTGATTTCAATGTAATTTAATGTAAGAAATTTATAATGAAAATATATATGTATTATGGTGAATGATAATTTTATAAAGGTATGTTATTATGAATAGTTGTGTTGTTAAGAAAATTTTCTTGTTTAATATGGGATAAATATCATAAAAATAGTGGAAACTTTACCGAAATTTTTGTAAATTATAGTTCACGTATACCACTTTATTCTTATGCAGGAAAAGTCTGTGGGCACGGAGCCTACATTACGTCAACTCTTTTCGTACACTCACACTAAGAAGCATGATGGTGTGACCTTTGTCAACACCTAATGTAGACAACTTGTAACAACCACAGAACCCCTAAAGGACATGCAGATATTACCTAAGACAAGACTTAAAACATATCAAAATAATACAAAACGTAGCCAGAATTCAAGCGACTAATTATTATGTTTCCATGCATATTCGACTTTAAATAGAATTTAAACAATACACCGAATTCATTCGAATACATGTGTCAAGTCATCCTGAATTAAGGTTTTTACATTACAAATTCTTAAACAAAACGATACATATCTTAAGTTCAAATATACTCTGTATTACAATATTTACAAACGTTTAACAAAATACATCATGTCTCATATTA
>JANQAP020434523.1:0-15944 GCA_026874005.2 Erythroxylum coriaceum | reverse complement strand
ATTTTTAGCTATCCCTTATTAATTTTTCATGATATAGAGTCCTTTATTTACTTCAATGTAGTTATATCATGAAAAAATTTAAAAACTCTAAAGTTACCGAGTTACGGGGTATTACAGTTTATTGCTATCATTTAATTGATATGGAATGTTTTAACACCGGGTGAATTGATGGTAAGTTCTGGTTTGAATGTTGAGTTTGAATCAATTAATTTAGGAAATTTTAAGACTTATTATGATTATCATAATATATTTCAGACTAACTGCTTGAATTGTGACAAATATTCTTTTTATACCAATGATTAAAGTTACAATTAAATGATATCTTTCCTTAAAATCAGAGTTTAATAATATTGAATTTCTCCCTTTTATATTCAGTTAATTTATTTTGATTCTTTGTTTATTTTAGTTAATGATTTAATTAATCGACCCATACTTTATTTTGTTATTTGAAATTAAGAAATTAGTGTTTATTTCTTTTAGGATTCAACCTAGTTCCATTACTACTACAAGAAGTTTGGAGAATCAGAACTAATTTTGAGGGTTTCGACAACTCAACCACTTTGATCTTGGCAAATCTAAATTGAGACAATTTATGATATAGGTGTGTTCTAGATTATGTTTTTCTTTGGACTAAAATTATAAATTCATTATTTTACAAGCTATCCTTTGTTTATTATGTGTAAGATTTTCTTTCTTGCCTTCAACCTATAGAAAAACAATACTCAAAATAACTAATAAAACACTTAAATGACTATTTAATATGATTTTAGATTTAAAAAGTAAAATAAAAGAGAATATTAAAATAAAATAACCTTAATCCAAATCCAAATAATTTCTCCTAACTGAAAGTAGCTAATTGAAAATTTAAAGATGAAAAATTAAATTTAGTTAGGTTGCCTCCTAACAAATGCTTCTTTACAGTCATCTAGTTGGACTGCTTCCTTTGTATTGGTTATAATATAAGACAACCAACTTGTGTCCCTTTTCTTTTGGAGTTATATAAGTGCCATATAAAGATCTTAGTCCTTTTGCTAAGAGCTTTCTTCTTCTCATGCCTTCATGTGCATCCATACCACCTAATCATCTTCATTATTGTCATACCTTCCTTACTTGATGTTATTCTATAGTGAACCTTTCTTAACGATTTCCTATAACAAATTATGAACTTTATTATTTATTGCATCACTGTACATAACATAAACTATCAAAGAAGGAATGGTTTTTTTTATCATCCGTATAACTGAAAATGCCATCTTTTCCTTCAACTTTCTTGTCTTTCTTATCCTATACCATTCCTTATCACTCTATACATTGATTGCCATTACCAACTACTTTGGTTTTACTTCCATCTTACTTGGAAAGGATCCATATCTAATTTGAACCTATAAATTTTTATTTGAAGTTACTAATTAATTCATTTTCAACTCTAACCTCTCGAAACTCTAAGAAATTATATGAGCTAGCTTCTTAATAACTAACTGTTAAGTTAGTTTGTCTTTTTTCTATGTTAAGGTTTTTGTAGAATCTAGGGTTTTGCTTGGTCTAGAATTTACGTTACCTACTTGCTTGCTCCAACTAAAGTTTGGATGATTTCATTACCTCAGATTATATATGTTTCTATAGGGATTATCTCATTGTTATTAGTTATTTCCTAAATAGTCATCGTGATTAATTGACTTGATAAAGGGACTACTAACTTGGCAATCAATGCTAGTATGTACTTCCCCACACGACTTACAGCACAATGCTTGAGTTGATTACACTCCAGTTAGGCTATCAATTTTTCATAATAATACTCAACTTGAGCTACTAATGTTATGACTACATCCAATTTGTATACACCTATTAATCTACTTATTGTTGCCTTACTTAATTTTTGCCCATAATTGTTCATCGTGATCTCTTTAACTAAGTCTAAAATGACATTAGGAGTTTTGCTATTCAAGGTCCCCCTAATAAATACATCAACTATGTGCTTTGTTGCATAATCTAGATCATTGCAGAATGTCTAAACTTATAACCATATAGGTATATTATCACTTATAGAGTATCTTATTATCATGCTGCCTGTAAATATAGATATGTTTCTCAAATTTGCAGTTTTATATCTCCTCTATGACTTGTAGAGTATCCAATCATCATGTTACCTATAGGTAGAGATGTCATTTCTCAACTTTAATTTTAGTTGGTAGAAAGTACTTGGCCTAAAAAGGTTTCTTCTAAATGAATTCAATCAATGGTATCCTCAACTCTTAAATGAAAAATAATAAATTTAACTATATAGCATCAATAGTCACCTCATTAATCTTGAACATGTCATATATCTCTAAAAGGTTAGCAAAATGTGTATTGAGATCCCTATCTGTAATCAAGCTACATGATTTAATGGAACATCTGGATGATATTCAATTTAATTTCACAATTATTCATTATAATTTTTGGTCTAGCAATGTTGGAATACATATGTAAAGTGATGGCTTCACATAGTCCAAAATCGTTCTATGCTCTCCTTCCATTGTATTAAGTTGTTGGATTACTTAGGTTGATTTCTTTTCCATTTTTCTTGAGCATCCAAAGAAGATTCTTTTCAAAATTTAGATCTTCTTTAACAAGGAAAAAGGGTTTTGCTTATTTTCATACATCAAGTGTCAAACATATAAAGTCAAAATAACAAATGCATAAAAAATGAAAAATTAAAAATAAATAAAAGAATACAACAACAACACCCAAATATAAATCTCACAAAAAAAATAAGGTCAGGAGACATAAGGTCAGGAGAGGTCTAATAGTTAATAGAGAGGATATTTCCAATTAATCTATAAGAAGAAGAAGAAGATGACGAAAAGAGAAAACATGAAAACAACAATAACAACAAAAAATAAAATAAAATAAAATATAATATAATAATAATAATAATAATAATACTTAGTAACTTAAATATGGAATAAAAATAATATATACAAAATAAAAAAATGATTAGATTAATAGTTACTGAGCTTTTTTAATATGATTAGGTCCTCAAAAATAATGCCAAAAACCTAGTACAAGACTACAGGCAAATGGACCTATCATTTTGTAATAAGGTAGTGATAAACAAAAGCCAATCCCACGAGGATAGAGTAAATACTAAGCTAACCCTCATGTTATTATCTAGTTAAATAAAGTCCTAATTTATTAAACTAAATCTAAATTAAAACAAATATATTGAAATAACACTATACATAATAAAATGAATAATCGATAAAAAGAAATAAATAATATAAACATCTAAATAAGAATTCCCGTAGCTTCAACATGTATTTATGATTCAATTATTTAATGACTTTATTGTTTAAACTAATAAACTCTCCTAGTGTAATAAATTATCACCTTTCGATGTATAACCACTTATCCCTCAATTAATTAATTGATTTATCTATTTAATTAACATATCTAAGAATGCACTGCATTCTATGGAACTTTATAAATGGTCACCTTTCTTTCAACAATGTTCATAAGTAAATTTAATGTTACCATTAAGCTTTTGCTTGTACCTAACCAACATTAAGAACAATATATATATTTCATAAACCTAAAACCCTTTATTAGAATATTATAATCAATCCATTTAAGAATCAACTATGATGCCATCTAATCTAAATATAAAATAAATTGGCCATTAACCATCTTAAAAATAAAAATTATAGAAGAACTTATTGCAAAGATTTTCTCCAATGACGATCTTAATCTTTTAAAGCTATTTGCTTCCTTTAGCTGATTTTGATCTCTAATCTCATTGCAAATGGTTGCAAGATATGTTATAGGCTTCTCTTTTTAAATAATTGCTAACTTTAATTACAACTTAAAAAGAAGTATAACTAAACTAAATTTCTTCCATATTCTTAAGGTTTCCACATCTCTTTATATAAGTTTTATGTTACGATCACAATTTGGGACATAACTTTATCCTAATTCATTTATCACATTGCTTCTCTAATATTGCTTTAAGGAGAGGAACACAGGCATTAACACATTCGTATTCTAGGTTATGCATCACCTTGTATCTCTTCGTCATGCAACACAAACTCTAACTAGATAATATAAGAGGTTTTATCTTTTGCATCAAAGTTCTAGTGAAGAATATCCTTGTTGAGTAAATTTTGTAAAACAATCTACTCGTTTTACACTCAAAAATTGCAGGTATACGAGTCGTGACTTGTAGTTAGAAAGCAGATATCGATTCCACAAGGATTGCTGCCTAGACACCACTTAATTCAAATCAAACTTTGTTTAAGAAACGAAATTGTTTAATGGAAATAATCTAAAAATTTAAACTAAAATTGAAAGACTAATAATGAACAATAGACAATACCAAAATGCAGAAAATTGGAATTCAAGGTATTAATGACTAAAGATCACTTTCTCCCTATCTTGTCTCCCTCCTATTTTATTAATCAAATTGTGTCTCACCTAAGATGTTCAATTGTATTAACTACCCTCTCTCAAAGTGTAATTAATTGTCCCTAATCAAATTAAATGAAGTCAATTAAGCGATCTCTCAACCTGGCCAATCACTCCACCAATTTAACTAGTTATTAAGCTATCCTATGGGTGATCAATTAAATTAGCCAATAACTCTCGTCTAACTAACCAATTAACATGATGATTATAAGTTTATAGGTTGGCAACTCTTGTTGTACAATCCTACACAAATAACCTAACTCAATCTCTCAATTTATTGTAAGTTATATGAATTTAATCAACAATCATTAAAAATAACTTTTATTTAATTCAATAAAATAGGAGTTTAACAAAATAGTTCAATAGTAATCCCTAAAAAGTCTCCATAACATCACCAACACTCAAATATTCCATCTTACAAAGATTAGAAGAGATAAAAACAACAAAAAATTGAATAAGAAAACTCCTTCTCTTCTTTGCCAAAATATGGAAATTTTGGTGTTGATGTGTTATTTTCCCAATTGTTGTCGATAGTCCTTGAATCTCTACCTTCCTCAAGACTCAAAACTTGTATTTTTCACTCAAGGAGGCTCTTCTCTATACAGGTGTCACATCCTCTTTCATCAATGGGAGTTTTATATGTTTTATAGTCCAAAAACCCTAATGTTTAATTGAACCCTGCATAGTCTCTCGGATAAAATATCCCACGATCGTGGGAATTGGCCTGATTCCCACGATCGTGGGATCTTACAATAGAATCCTTCTTCTTTTCTTCTCCTCTTTGGTCTCTAGCTCAATCTCTGAGTTGCTCAATCTTCATTCCTATATAAAAAATGATCAATTATTACCCTAAATTAACATCAAACATAAAAAAAAAATAAAGATTAAACTAAATGAAAACATGCAAAATGAATCCTAAAATACAACAATAATCAACTATTATGCAAGAAACACATGCCAAATAGCTAGGAAAACATAGACTAATGCATAACTATCAACTTCCCCACACTTAAATCTTTGTTTGTCCTCAAACAAAATAAATATAACCAATCAATTCCATCACTTCATTTTCACATAAATCAAAGCATACAATTCCTCAAATTTTAGCCAAGTCAAATATCAAGTTACTACACATATCATGACTACTTTTTCATTAGTGTACATAAGCAAACTCAACACATGGCACCATCACTCAAAGATAAGTATAGATGCAAAATGAATCTTCCTCACAGTTTCACTCATTTCTCTCAAGTGTTTGATGGTTAGTATTTCGCTCAAACCTCCTATAGGAAACTACATTACCATAGGCTTCTCTTTTACAATGATTGCATACATAAATAGATCAAAAGGAGTTATTTCAGGTTGTAATGTGGTAAGGTTTAAGGTGGGTAAAGAGGATAAAGGGTTAACATAAGCATTCGTAAAGTAAAAAACGGGTGAAAAGGGATAACAAAAAATAACTCCGAGATATACAAATGTAATTATGCTAATACTCTGCACTTATTTATGCAGCTCAATTGTTCTTTCTTTTTCTTTTCAACAATTTTTTTCTTTTTCTTTTTCTTAATACATGGAAGAAGCTATGAATAAAATAACAACTATATACAATGTAATTCACAAGCAGAAGTATCCTCAACTCTTCTCGGTAAAAATATTCACAACGATCCCAATTAATGTATTACTTAATACTCAACTAAGCTTGTGAATGGTTAGGTTAATGGGGTTTCAAGTTTTAAAATTTTTGGGTATTTTTAAGAAACAAAAGATTAAGGCTCAACGGGGTTAGCAAGGTATAATACAAGGGGTAGGTCATTTAATCCAAGGGTTAACACAAAAAGGGCCTTAATCATCTCTATTAAGCATGCATCCAGTAGACTCCAACCAATTCAAAGCAAGTTATGAAGGTAATAACCTAAGCAAGCATCATACAACAAAGAAATAAAATGACTATAGATGGAGTCATATAGGCTCAATCCTCACGTTGGCTCAAATGAAAATTCATTGTGCATCTTTACACTACCTCATTGCCCAAATGTCAATTTATGAGTAAGCTTATGTAACCAACTACTTTTCATCACTCAACATGGTTCACTTTCTACTCAAGTAGCCTAATTCGAGTTCAAGCATGCATTCAATCTAATTCCAACTAGCGTGACAGAATCTCATGGGAATACCAATCTAAATAATTCAAGTGCAGTTCCCTTACTTAACATAAAACAACATGACATGCCTAAACATGCATCCTATTTAACATAATGCAAATAGTAATTAACATAATGCAACTGATAAAACAAGTGTCACCTCCCCACACTTAAAGAACATATTGTCCTGAATATGACAAGGCAACCATAAAATAAAGAAAATGACATCAAACTAAATAAAAAATGACTGCAAACCAAATAAAAGACATAAAACAAAATAAAAGACATGAAACCAAACAAAAGAAATAAACCACACAAAAGACATGAAACCAAACAAAAGAAATCAAACCAAACAAAAGACAACAAACCAAACAAAAATGACGTGAAACCAAACAAAAGACATAAACACAATTTAAAAGTATAGCGTAAGAAAAGCTTATGGGGATTGCAGTGGTGACGGTGCTAGCAAAGGAGCTTCAAAATTATTCCTTT
Source organism: Erythroxylum coriaceum (assembly GCA_026874005.2). Lineage (NCBI taxonomy): Eukaryota > Viridiplantae > Streptophyta > Magnoliopsida > Malpighiales > Erythroxylaceae > Erythroxylum > Erythroxylum coriaceum. The sequence goes on along the minus strand of JANQAP020434523.1, from coordinate 8,871 downwards.
GAAAGAATTTGAGGAATTTCTTCTTGAAGTAGCATTGCTCCTTATGGACTTGCCGTATTTGGGTGCCGAGCTCATTGAGTTACAATGTCATTTGCTGCTGATTGGAGGCCATCTAGTCGAGGATTTGTTGAAATCTGTCGACCTCTACTGGTGCACTCGATTCCTCCTCCACTGTTTCTTCTTCTAACTCCAGGATTGCTTGGGATGTGAAGGGTCGGGAAGTAGCTATATCTTTGCCCCTATTGTTCTTTACTGCAGTATACATCTGAGGATTTCGGAGTTCCATAGAATAAAACTCCAAAATCTCAAAGCGACTCAAATAAGATATGTCAAATATATCGTATTGAGTTAAGCGCACATTTTCCACATCAAGGTTGTAAAATAAAGCCAAAGCAGTTACAATATAAGACATGCCAAAATAAGAGCTCTTTTCACTCACAACATTCATTATTGATCGAAAAAACCTAAAAGGCGTATTGATTTTTATTTTTCAATCCATGCATCAGAAGAAGAAGAGTTTTTTGGCTGAGCATCTATTACTTTCAGTTTTATTAAAACCATTAAACACATAAATTTATGCAAAAGTAAATGCTCGGCACTACGAATTAAAGTGTTCGGTGCATTTCTAGAGTAAAAATTTTCTTCACTCGTTAGAGTTTTCCAATAATCATCTAGATAAAAGTCATCGTGATCATCTAAAACTTTAGTATTTGACAAGTTAAAAAGTGCACGAATGACATTATAATCTAATTTATAAACATTGCCAGCTAACCTAAACCAGAAAACATCCATTTTAGGGTTATAGTAGATTGTAGTGAAAAACTTTACAGTCATAATAGGGTAAATAGGCACATTACAACGAATGAACCTATTCTAACTTCTGTTCGTAGCTAGTAGCTCAATTTTTCACCTCGCTCCTATGGTTTCTAATAATTCAAAATCAAAGTAACAAGGAGTGATCAATTCCCTACCTCTAAGGTCTCGAAAATGCGTACCTTCTTCCTTTTAATAAATGGGGAATGGGGCACGAAAAGTTGCCGCTAAATCGCTTACCTTCACCGGAGACTTGAAGGGGTAATTCATTGGTCAGTTTTTGAGCTACCATCTTCTTTGTAGCCATTAGAAGATTAGAACCTGCAAAAATAAGGAAGAGAGGGGTGAATTTGTTTTTTAGAGAGAGAGAAAAATCTTACCCAATCCTTGTACTTTTGAATGATTAATGCATGAAAAGAGTAAATGATTGTAAGATTATTGGAAAGAGATGAAGAAAATACTAAGAATCTAGAGGAAGATGAGGGATTTTAGAGAGTAAGAGAGTGGATTTTCGTAGGTTAGAGAGAGAAGGCGTGAAAATTTTAAGAGTGAATGAAAGAAGAAGAGGGGGAGGGAAATTTAAAATTTCCCTCGGATGGGATTCTCACGATCGAGGGAATACCCATCATTCCCACGATAGTGGGATTTCTCTCTAGAAACTTTCTAGAGAGATTTCCTACGGTCGTGGGAATCACTCCAATTCCCATGATCATGGGATTACTCTTTAGAAACATTCTAGAGAGATTTCCCATGATCGTGGGAATCACTCCAATTCCCAAGATCGTGGGAAGGGGTAATTCTTCCACTTCTAAACCTTCTTCCAAGCCTAGCATGCATTCTCAATGATCCCACAACCTACAAACTCATCGAAATAATATTACCAACAAAACATTTGAAGAGAAAAACAAGTTGAAATTCAAATAAAATTTAAATAAACATCATTCAAACTCAAATCAAACATGATCATAACTGAATGAATCAAACAAATAAACAAACAAAAACAATCAAAAGGAAATAGAATTCTATACGTTGCCTCCCATACAACACTTCTTTTAGCATCGATAGCTCGACTCTCCTTTTTGCTTAAGGTGGTTCAAATGACTGGTACAGTGGTAGTGTAGAAACTGATCTCAAACTCTACACATGAGCTACCCTGTTATAGATTCCACCTTCCTTGTGGTTTTCCTTCCTTCGCCTTCTCCTATGCGATCATTTCTTTTTAAATATGTTCCCAGGATCCTTAATATCTTCATATTCTCCTCGGGGTTCAAGTTCCTTGATATCCATTAGGGGCAAAAGAGAACGATAGTCTTTCTTTGACACCTTGAAGGTTAATTGCTCCTTTCCTACTCTCAGCAATGATGGGACGAGAAGTAGCCATGAACGGTTGTCTAAGGATCATAAGGGTTTCCATGTCTTCTCCAATATCTAGTATATAGAAATCCGAAGGAAAGATGAATTTGTTAATCTGTACTTACACATTCTTAATGATCCCCTTCGATTGGTGCACTGTCTGTCAGTCGTTTTCATCAATATCTTAGTGGGTCTGGCTCTCCTAAACCCAACTTCTGGCTAAAAGTGTAGGGCATCATGTTGATACTAGCTCCCAAATCTACAAATTACCTTGCTATATTAACTTCATTTATAATGCACGGAATGAAAAAGTCCCCTGGGTCTTCTTTCTTTTGTGCTATGTTTGGACTTCCTTCTTATATGTGCTCCTTCACCTCTTTCTTAACTGGTTCCTTTAACGTGAGCTTTGTTTGGAGGTGATTCGTTATATCCTTAATCTTGCTTGACTTAACCTCCTTACAATTCTTCATTGATCTATTTGAACTTGACTTTCGTTGAACGAAGATAGGAAATAGAATCCCAGGTTGAGGCTCCTAGATTGGCTCATTTACTAGCTCACTTAGAAGGACTTCAAAAACTATTTGTCCTTCTCTTTTGTCTCCATCTTCCTTTTCATGTTCACTTTCCTTTTTCTGAGTCTATGTGATGGCCATGATCCGTTCCTTTGGGTTAGCCTCAGTATTGCTTAGTAGACTACCTGCACTTCTAAAAGACAAAACGCTAGTGAGTTGACCTACTGAACCTGTAAATTGTGGACAGATGATGTTAGGTTCTTCACTATCTGGTCAAATTTTGCTTCCATCCTTTTCTGACTTTACTCCTGGCTAGCAAACATCCTCTTCTGATTCTCTTCTTAACATGCCAGTTTGGAATCCAAAACTTCCATTATCTTGTCTATTTTGCTCTCTATCAATCTAATTTGATCTTGCTAAAATCTAGGAGGTGTTTGCGATCTCGCTTGGCTACCTGCATTGTTATTACTCCAAGAAAAATTCAGGTGGTTTTTTCACCCTGGATTATAGGTATTTGAATAAGGATTGTTACCTCTCTACGGCTGGCATAAGTAATTTACCTATTCTGTACCACCAGCTTTCAACAGAAAACACTCGGCTAAGCTATGGTTATTCTGCCCGAACAGCTCACATTGTACTTGCATTGCCTTAGCTGTAGAGGATGATGCTCCTTACATGTTATTCAATTGCTTCGTAAGGGCCGTGATTTGAGCCTGCGAAGCAGTAACAAAGTTAATGGGTATCATACCTTTTTACTCCTTCTGTCCCTATCTGCTTCTCTCGCTAGACCACATGCAACTATTGCTCGCCAACTCCTCCAAAAGATCATGAGTTGCTTCCACAGTCTTCCTTATCAATGAACCTCTAGCGGCTACATCTATAGTTCCTCTCGTGCTCAGATTCACACCATTGTAAAATATCTACAACAGGAACTCCCTCTGAAGGTTGTGGTGGGGACAACTTCTCTATGGTTCTTTAAATCTCTCCCAAGCTTCATAAAGAGATTCTCCATCGTTCTACCGAAAATTTGTGATTTCCTTGATGATCTTTGTCGTCTTGGTCAACGAAAAGTACTTCGTGATGAATGCTTAGGCTAGCTACTCCCACGTAGTAATCTGTGCCAAATTTAACGAGTTGTACCATGCCTTCACCCGATCTTTCAACGTGAAAGAAAATAACCTTAACTTTACTACATCATCGAACATTCCATTGAATCGGAAAGTGTCGCAGATCTTTAAAAAATTGGCAATGTGGGCATTCAGATGCTCGTTGGATAGCCCGTAAAATTACACATTATTCTGCAATATGTTGAGGAGCGTCGGCTTGATCTTAAAATTATTCACTTAAACCATCGGTCTCGCAACTCCTTGAGGACTGAATCTGGGCCTCATAAAGTCCATTAGTGTTCTCTCAGCTCCTCCTTGCTCTCTTTCTTTAACCATATCTTTCTATGTAAAATTTAGTCACTACGCTCTTCTTAACTCTCTTTCATGTCTTTTGATATCGGGAAACTCATCTTCACTAACTTCTGTCACTCTTCACGTACTCCTTGTGTTCATACACCTATAAATAAACAAGGAAAAGTATCAAAAACTCTTAAATCAAAGTAATCTAAACTAATCAAGATGCTAAACACATAATCCTCGGCAACGGCACCAAAAACTTGTTGAATGAATTTTGCAAAACAATCTACTCGTTTTACGCTCAAAAATCACAAGTATACAGATAGTGACTTGTAGTTAGAAAGCAGATATCGATCCTACGGGGATTGATGCCTAGACACCACTTAATTCAAATCAAACTTTGTTTAAGAAACAAAATTGTTTAATGGAAATAATCTAAAAAATTAAAATAAAATTGAAAGAATAACAATGAACAATAGACAATACCAAAATGCAGAAAATTGGAATTCAAGGTTTTAAGGACTAGAGATCACTTTCTCTCTATCTTGTTTCCCTCCATTTTTATTAATCGAATTGTGTCTCACCTAAGATGGTCAAATGTATTAACTACCCTCTCTTAAGGTGTAATTAATTGTCCCTAATCAAATTAAATGAAGTCAATTAAGCGATCTCTCAACCTACCTAACCAATTTAACTAGTTATCACTCTACCCATTTAACTAGTTATTAAGCTAGCATATGGGTGATCAATTAAATTAGCCGAGATCTCCCTTCTAACTAATCAATTAACGTGATAATTGTAAGTCTATAGGTTGCCAACTCTTGTTGTACAATCCTACACAAATAGCCCAACTCAATCTCTTAATTTATTTTAAGTTATATGAATATAATCAACAATCATCAAAGACAACTTTCATTCAATTCTATAAAATAGTAGTTTAATAAAATAGTTCAAAAGTAATCCCTAAAAACAATCCAGCCACTCATGGTCTCCATAACATCACCAACACTCAAATATTCCATCTTACAAAGATTATAAGAGATAAAAACAATAGAAAATTGAATAAGAAAACTCCTTCTCTTCTTTACCAAAATCTGGAAATTCTGGTGTTGATGTGCTATTTTCACAGTTGTTGTTGATAATCCTTGAATCTCCACCTTCCTCAAGACTCAAAACTTGTATTTTTTCATTTAAGGAGGCTCTTCTCTATAGAGGTGTCACGTCCTCTTTCATCTATGGGAGTTTTATATGTTTTATAGTCCAGAAATCCTAAAGTTTAATTGAACCCTGTATAGTTTCTCAGATAAAATATCCCACGATTGTTAAAATCCTTCTTCTTTTCTTCTCCTCTATAGTCTCTAGCTCAATCTCTAAGTTGCTCAATCTTCATTCCTAAATAAAAAATGATCAATTGTTAACCTAAATTAACATTAAACATAAAAAAACAACAATAAAGATCAAACTAAACGAAAACATATAAAATGAATCCTAAAATACAACAATAATAAACTATTATGCAAGAAACACATGCCAAATACTTAGAAAAACATAAACTAATGTACAACTATCAATGCTCTAGTATACGATCATGTGCTAGGCTGTGTTTAATCTTCTTGTCATCTATTTTTACTTAGAAAAGGACACCTCATAGCTTATGATCAAGTATTAGGTTTTTTTAGCTAAAAATGAGTTTTCTTCTTATTTTTCCCCGTAGGACAACATCATTCCTAAGAAACATCTCTATAGTTACCTAAAACATAAAATAAACTAATTAAATAAGGTAATTTTGGTTTGAAACTTAGAAAAATACCAGCAAAATATATGCAAATTACATACATATCAAAAACTTCACTACTTCGCCAAAAAATATGAAATTTATATTTCTCTCCTACAACTCCATTTTCATAGTTTAGGTTGATCTCATGCCTACCCATAGATTCAATAATATTTTATAAACTTGACATATTCATGAATATCTATATCTATACTTATTTTTAACTCCTCAAAGCAATTCATCATTTATTACACCTTCCTTGTTTCTGGTTGCCTAGGTGTCCACTATAAGCCTTTCATCATTTGAATCTCACTCTTAAATTTATGGTTAATGTTATGCCATCTTAAGGTGCTACTAAACTATAAGAAAGGATCTACGTAGCATTTATGAATGATAAATCATAAATCAAACTGCTAAATTAAAAAATTGTGTACTATTGTATAACTTTGTATTGACTACCCATTAAGTTCTTAATAAAAAATAAAGTTTTATTTGTGTAAATAAATGTATAAAAGAAAAATGGATTCACTTTTCTATGGTTTCAACTATTTCAAAAACTTCATTCACTACAATAAAAACCATACATTAGCAACGGAAAATTATCGACGGAAACAATTCTATAGTAATTACCGATAAAAAATAAATATCCATCGGTAAATCTATCGTGAAAATTTTCATTTTGTGATGGACGAAATTTTCGTGGGTAAAGGTGGACGGAAAACATTTGCGCACATTTACTGACAGAATATAGCGATAGAAATTCCATAATCATCGGTAAATTAGGAGGGAACTCTTCCCATAATTAAATAGCATCTACATTTTGCCGACAGATATTGTTTCCGTTGGTGAATTTTACACTGTGTCAATTTTTTACCGACGGTAATGTGTTCTGTCGTTAAATTCAAATTAATCATTTTAAAAAATCAAAAACGACGTTGTTTCCAGTTTGGGGGTTAAAGGACCTCCGAACCTTCCTTCTTCCTTTCTTCCTCTGGTTCTTCCCTCCTCGTTGTGCGTCTACTGTCGTTACTGTGCCTCCACTCGTCGCCGTCTTCATTTCCTCTGGTTATCGTCATCGTCTACATCTCCTCTTGTGTGTCTTCTCTCCATCTACATCTCCTCTGGTATGTCTCGTGCGTCTCCTCTTCGATATATATGCAATATTTCCATAATGACACGATTAGGGTATATATGTTGATTGGGTTAGCTGAATTAGGTGTATATGGAATATTTTTGTAATAGAAGGATACCTAATCCTTTATTTTTAATAGCTGAATTGGGTGTATATGCAATATGTTGATTGGGTTATGAGATGTTGTTTTGTTAATTTGGTTTTACATTTTTTTACTTTATTTCTGTCCACCTTTTGCATACATTAATTCATTTATTTTTGTGCTATATATGCATATATTAAGGATAATGTACAAATTATATGCTAGGGAATGATTACTATGAGACTTAGTTATATATATGCATTTAGTCCAAATATTTAGTTTGGTAAGTTGAAATTTAGGGAAATTAGGTAAGGTGAATAGGGTGAATGAGTTGATCCATTAAAAGTGATATCCTCTTGTGAGTTGATTACATTAGCTTAACAACATGATCAAATAAGATAAATTTGCTTTATTTTCTTTTCAATACGGATTTTTAAGTACTTATTAACCTAGGCTTTAATAGGCTATATCTTACACGTTAATTGGGGTTAAATTAGTTGTAGTTAAGCATCTTTATTCATGGTTACCATAGATCTAAAAAAGAAGAATTTTATAGACTATTGTGATAATTAAGTAGCTTAACTATACTTAATAAGTTTGATTAGGCTAAATTTTGCATAAGAAGGTGGTAATTACCTAGTTTGGGATACTTGTGTGCCTTGGTAAAGAATAGATACATTAGGTTAATTGTTATTTCCACCATGATAATGAATCTTACACGATAATTGGAGTTTCACATAAGTGAACCTCGAAACCTTAGGTTAGTCTCATGCTTTCATTTTGCTAGTTTAATTGTCCTATTTTTTTCAGTTTAGCAATTTTATTATTTTTATGTTGGAGACTGTGTTCAATAAAGATAAGTATTTTATCTCTAAATTTCACCAACTCTAGCACTTGTAGTTTACCTAAGCCTAAATGCAATGGATTCCTTATTTGGGTCATTCATATTTTCGTAGTTTACTTATTTTTAAAGTTTGGATAAAAAATTAAATTACATTATCTTTTTATTTTTAAGGTTTACCTATCTCCACTTTTGTGTTAGAATTTCCTCTTTTTTCAATTCCTTTCTTTTACCATTCCTATTAATTTTTCATATGGTTATAAAAAGAAAAGAAAAAAATAAAATAGTGAAAGAATTGTTACTTTAAGAAATCATTTCCAAATATAATTTCAATTTCTTTCTAATCTTCAGTGTTTTACTGAATTTCCATATTCTTTGTTTAACCTGTGAGTTATTTTTCTCATATTGACCAATACTTCTTGGGTTTTTCAAATTTTCACAAAGTTAAATTCTTATTTGAGTTTGTTGTGTTCTTTAAATAAATTATGAAGGAAAAAAATATGAGTAGTATATCATCCTAAACAGGTGAAGGAGTGTATGAGAACAATGTTTTAACTAACTTTTCTTACAAGATTTTAAATATATCTTCGAAAGGAATTTCATCATGAAGGAGAAGAAAGAGAACTCTTCCTTATAATGGTTACTGCATAGCCTATATAAAGGAAGAGTTTTCTTTCTTCTCCTTCATGATGAAATTTTGAAAAACCCAAGAAGTATTGGTCAATATGAGAAAAATAACTTACAGGTTAAGCAAAGAATATGGAAATTCAGTAAAACACAGAAGATTAGAAAGAATTTGAAATTATATTTGGAAATGATTTCTTAAAGTAACAATTCTTTCACTATTTTATTTTTTCTTTTCTTTTTATAACCATATGAAAAATTAATAGGAATGGTAAAAGAAAGGAATTGAAAAAAGAGGAAATCCTAACACAAAAGTGGAGATAGGTAAACCTTAAAA
>JANQAP020433601.1:0-15956 GCA_026874005.2 Erythroxylum coriaceum | reverse complement strand
GACAGTTTAGAATAGTATTATAATGCTTATGGTTTTACTATCAAGTCACATACTTGATGACATAAGCCTAATACTATACATTGAATGTAAATCACATTACATAAACAATATAAATGCATATTTAAAAGAATACCTCATAATATATTAATAAGTCAGAATGTTAGTACCAAAGTCACATATGACTATTAGCCTAGGGCACACTACTAACAAAAAATAGCACGTTGGCACGATTGCTAGGTATCTTCATTGGGCAAAACAGTCTGTTGGACAACTTCAGTTGGGAGAGCAACCATTTAGAATAGCTTCGATTGTATGGTCATTAGACACCTTCAATGGGCAAAATAGCCCTTTGGCACGGTCACTAGGCACCTTTGATGGGAAAAACAGAACATTGGCACAGTCTCTAGGCACCTTCGATGGGAAAAATAATCTGTTGGCTAGGCACCTTCGGTGGGAAAAATAGCCCGTTGGCAAACCTTTGGTGATAAAAACACCACGTTCACACGGTCTCTAGACACCTTCGGTTGTAGAAATAGCCCATTGGCACGTTTGCTAGGCTCCTTTGGTGGGTAAAAAGTCTATTGGCACAGTCGCTAGGCACCTTCAGTGGGCAAAATAGCCCGTTGGGCACATTCGGTGTGAAAAACAGTCTATTGGCACCCCTTCGATGGGCAAAACAGTCCATTGGGCATCTTCGATAGGGAAAACAACCCTTGGAAACACTTTCAGTAGGCAAAACAACTCGTTGGCACATTCGTTAGGCAATTTCAGCAGGAAAAATAACTTGTTGGCAAACCTTCAGTGGGAAAAATAACACGTTGGCAAGGTCGATAAGCATTTTTAATAGGCAAAATAGCCTGTTGTCATGGCCGTTAGGCACCTTCAGTGGGAAAAACATTCCATTGGGCACCTTCAGTGGGAAAACCAGCCCATTAGCACAGTCGCTAGGCTCCTTCGGTGGGCAAAATAGACCATTAGGCACCTTCAGTCAAAAAAATAGCTATTTGGCACACCTTCGATGGGAAAAATAATCCGTTGGCACATTTGCTAGCTTCTTTGGTGATAAAAACACCCCGTTCGTGTGTCTTTAGTGGGTAAAACAGCCTGTTGGCATGGTCGCTAGGCACCTTCGGTGGGTAAAATAGACCGTTGGCACACTTCGGTAAGAAAATAGCACGTTCACACAATCACTAGACACCTTCAGTGGGCAAAGTAGCTCATTGGCACGGTCGCTATGCACCTTCAGTGGGCAAAACAAACCATTGGGCATCTTCAGTGACAAAAACAATCCGTTGGCACACCTTCGATCAACAAAACAACCAGTTGGCACACCTTCGGTGGGAAACACAGCACATTGGCATATCTTCGATAGGTAACACAGCCCATTGGCACACCTTCGGTGGGAAACACAACCCGTTGGCACACCTTCAGTGGGCAAATCATCCCGTTGACACGTTTGCTAGGCACCTTCGGTCAAAACAATAGCACATTGGCATGGTCGCTGGCCTCCTTCGGTGGGCAAAATAGCCTATTGGCACGGTCGTCAGGCATCTTCGGTGGGAAAAACAGCTCGTTGGGAAAAATAACATGTTGGTACGGTGACTATGGACCTTTGATGGGCAATATAGCCTGTTTACATGTTCGCTAGGTACCTTCGGTGGGATAAACACCACAGTTGCACGATTGTTAGACATCTTCGATGGGCAAAATAGTCTGTTGACACGATCGCTAGGCACCTTTAATGATAAAAACAGCCTGTTGGCTCACCTTCGGTGGAGAAAAGACCACGATTGCATAGTCACTAGACACCTTTGGTGGGTAAGATAGCCTATTGGCACGATCATTGGGCACCTTTGGCAGGAAAAATAGCGCATTGGCACGGTCGCTAGGTGTCTTCGATGGGAAAAATAGCCCGTTAGCACATTCACTAGGCACCTTTGGTAGGAAAAATAGCTAGTTGGGACACCTTTGGTGGGAAAAACATCTCGGTTGCACGGTCTTTAAACATGTTCGATAGGCAAAATTGCCCATTGGCAGGGTCGCTAGGCATCTTCAGTGGGCAAAACAGTCCGTTAGGCACCTTCGGTAGGGAAAACAACACTTTTGAACACCTTTAGAAGGTTAAATAGCCCATTGGCACATTCGTTAGGCATCTTCGGTGGGAAGAATAACCTGTTGGCACACCTTTGGTGGGAAAAATAACATATTGGCAAGGTCGATAGACACCTTCGATGGGTAAAATAGCTCGTTGGCACGGTCGTTAGACATCTTTGATAGGCAAAACATTCCATTGGGAACCTACAGTAGGAAAAACAGCCCGTTAGGCACCTTTAGTAGGCAAATTAGCCCATTGACACGGTTGCTAGGCACCTTTGGTGGGCAAAATAACCCGTTGGCACGGTCATTAGGCACCTTTGGTAGGCAAAACAGATCATTCGACACCTTCAGTGGAAAAAATATCCTGTTGGCACACCTTCGATGGGAAACACAGCCCGTTGGCACACCTTTAGTGGGCAAAATAGCCTGTTGACACATTCACTAAGCACCTTCGGTAGGAAAAATAGAACATTGGCATGGTCGCTAGGCAACTTCGGTGGGGAAAACAGCAGGTTGGGTAAAATAGCATGTTGGCACGGTCGCTTAGCATCTTCAGTGGGGAAAACAGTCGGTTGGGCACCTTCGATAGGGAAAAAAACCCTTGAGAACAGCTTTAGTAGGCAAAATAGCCTGTTAGGCACCTTTAGTGGAAAAAATAGCCCGTTGGCACACCTTTAGTTGCCAAAACAGCCCGTTGCTACACCTTTGGTGGGAAGCACAGCCGGTTGGCAAACCTTCGATTGTGCACCTTCAGTGGGAAACACAGTCTGTTGGCACACCTTCGGTGGGAAAGCCAACCGGATGGCAAATTCACTAAGGACCTTCGGTGGGAAAAACAAGACATTGGCATGGTCGCTAGGCACCTTTGGTGGGTAAAATAGCCCATTGGCACGGTCGGTAGGCACCTTCGATGGGAAAAACTACCCGATGGGCAAAATAGCAAGTTGGCACGGTCAATAGTCACCTTCAGTGGGAAAAATAACCCATTGGCACATCTTCGGTGGGAAAAAAACCAAGGTTGCACGGTCACTAGACACCTTTGATACGCAAAATAGCCCGTTAGTACGATCACTAGGCATCTTTAGTGGGCAAAACGGTCCATTGGCACATTTGCTAGGCACTTTTGGTGGGAAAACGAAGAAGTTGCCATGGTCGCTAGGCACTTTTGGTGGGTAAAATAGCCCTTTGGCCCTTACACTAGGCATCCTCAATAGGAAAAATGCCTGTTGGTACACCTTTAGTGGGAAAAATACCACTGTCATACGGTTTCTAGACACCGTTGGTGGGCAAAATAGTCGGTTTGAACATTCGCTAGGCCCCTTTAGTGGGCAAAACAGCCCATTGGGATGGTCGCTAGGTAGATAAAACAGCTCGTTTGCACACATTCGGTGGGTAAAATAGCCCGTTGGCACGTTCTCTAGGGACCTTTGGTGGGAAAAACACCCCATTGGCACACCTTTGGTGCGCAAAACAGCCTGTCGAAACAGTCGCTAGGCACCTCTGATGGGAAAAAAATCCTGTTGGCAGACCTTCAGGGGGAAAAATAGCACGTTGGCACAGTCGCTAGACATCTTCTGTGGGAAAAACAGTCCATTGGGCAACTTTGGTGTGGAGAACAACGCTTTAGAACCCCTTTGGATGCACGATCAGGTGGGCGAAATATCCCGTTCGCACGGTGACTAGGCACCTTCGATGGGAAAAACAGCACATTGGCGTGGTCGCTAGGTGTCTTCAATGGGAAAAATAACCCATTGGCTCGACATCTTCGGTGGGGAAAACATTTCCCAGCCTGTTGGCATATCTTTGATGGTAAAAACACCATAGTCAAATGGTCTCTAGACACCTTCGGTGGGCAAAATAGCCCGTTGGATCATTTGCTAGGCACCTTTGGTGGGCAAAACAACCCATTGGTAGGGTCGTTAGGCATCTTCATTGGGAAAAACAGTCCATCGAGCATCTTAGGTGTGGAAAACAATCCTTTAGAACACCTTTGATAGGTAAAATAGCCCCTTGGCACGTTCGTTAGGCACCTTCGATGGCAAAAAGAACCAGTTGGCACACCTTCGATGGGAAAAATGGCACGTTGGCAAGGTCGATAGGCACCTTGGGTGGGAAAAATGGCCCGTTGGTATGGTCGCTAGGCATCTTCGGTGGGCAAAACATTCCTTTGGGAAAAACAGCCTGTTAGGCACCTTCAGTTGGCAAATTAGCCCATTGGCACAACAGTTAGGCAACTTTGGTGGGCAAAACAACCCATTGAAAAATTCTCTAGACACCTTCGTTGGGTAAAACAAGACGTTGACATGGTCACTAGGCACCTTTAGTGGGCAAAATAGCCCATTGGCACGGTCGCTTGGCACCTTCACTGGGAAAAACAACCTGATGGGCAAATAGCGCATTGGCATAGCCGATAGGCACCTTCAGTGGGAAAAACAGCCCGTTGGCACACCATTAATGGAAAAAACACCATGGTTTCACGATCGTTAGACACCTTTGGTACACAAAACAACCCGTTGGTACGGTCGCTAGGCACCTTTAGTGGGCAAAATGGTCCGTTAACATGTTTGCTAGGCACCTTTGGTGGGAAAAACATGATGTTGCCACAGTCACTAGGCACCTTTGATGGGCAAAATAGCCCTTTAGTACTTTTGCTGGGCACCTTCGGTGGGTAAAAAGCCCATTGACACACCTTTGGTGGGAAAAAACCACGGTTACAAGGTCTCTAGACAACATCGGTGGGCAAAATATCTCATTTGAACGTTCACTAGGCACTTTGGTGGGCAAAATAGCCCGTTGACATGGTCGCTAGGCATTTTCAATAGGCAAAACAGTCCATTGGGTACCTTTGGTGGGGAAAACAACCCTTTAGAACTCCTTTGGTGGGCAAAATAGCCCGTTGGGACACCCTCAGTGGGTAAAACAGCCAATTGGCGCGATCACTAAGGACCTTCGATGGGAGAAACACCCTGTTGGCACACCTTTGGTGGGCAAAATAGCCTGTTGGCACGGTCGCTAGGCACCTTTGGAGTACAGAACAACTCATTGACAATTTTGCTAGCCACCTTCAGTGGGCAAAACAACACTTTGGGACATCTTTGATGAGCAACACAGCCCGTTGGCACTGTCGCTAGGCATCTTTGGTGAGCAAAACAAAACATTGGGCACCTCCAGTGGAAAAACCAGCCCATTGGCACACTTTTGGAGGGAAACACAACCCGTTGGCACACCTTCGGTGGGAAACACAACCCTTTGACACATTCGCTATGAACCTTCGGTGGGAAAAATAGTACGTTGGCATGGTTACTAGGCACCTTTGGTGGGTAAAATTGCCCGTTGGCACGATTGCTAGGCATCTTCGTTGGGAAAAATAGCCCATTAGGCAAAATAGAATGTTGTCACACCTTCGATGGGAAAAACAACACATTGGCACAGTCACTAGGCATCTTCAGTGGACAAAACAGTCCTTTGGGCACCTTTGGTGGGTGAACATCCCTTTAGAACACCTTCAGTAGGCAAAACAGCCTGTTAGGCACCTTCAGTTGAAAAAATAGCCCGTTGCCAGACCTTCAATTGCTAAAACTGTCCGTTGGCACACCTTCGGTTGGAAACACAGCCTTTTGGCACACCTTCGATGGGAAACACAGCTCGTTGACACACTGTCGATGGGCAAAAGAACTCATTTGCACATTCACTAGGCACCTTTGATTGGAAACATAGCACATTGGCATGGTCGCAAGACACCTTCGGTGGGTAAAATAGCCCGTTGGCAAGATCGTCAGGCATTTTTGGTGGGAAAAATAGCCCGTTGGGCAAAATAGCACATTGGCACAGTCGTTAGGGATCTTCGATGGACAAAACAGCTCGTTGGCACACCTTCGGTAGGAAATATAGCCCATTGGCACACGTTCGGTGGGAAACACAGCTCGTTGGCACACCCTCGGTTGGCAAAACAACCCATTGACACCTTCATTAGGCATCTTTGGATTGCAAAATAGCCCGTCAGCACAGTCGCCTGGCATTTCGGTGGGTAAAATAGCACGTTGGCAAGGTCGCTAGTGAAACACCCCATAACCATAAATTATATACCGGAACACCCTGAGGACATTCCAGTGTATAATGTATAATAATGGAGTGTTAACTGTCACACCTTCACTTATAACATGGCAATATACCCAACTCACTCATGGCTTCAACTATGTATGTAAACGTCACAAAACACAATAATTAAAAACCTCAACTTGTCATTGCATTAATACATAGTAGCTTACAAACCTTTATAACAAAATTTCTACAAGACATAAGCAAACTGCTTAAAAACAAAAACAACTCCTCAAGTGCCAGCTGATAGACCTTTGATCTATAACTTAATCCCAAAAAGTGCTTCTGAGAATCTTAGAATCTAAGTCTCCTATCTTGTACCTGTAAAATCATGTTGCAAATTTTGAATGAGTTTTTGAAAACTCAATGAGAGACCCATCATTGATGATCTCACTCTAGGCACACACAGATATCATACAACCAATCAGATTCACAACATTTTCTATCAAAATAAGGCCTAAAGTATGTCATACAATTCACATACCTTCTTCTAAAATTTGAACACCCAATCAAGCACAACTTCAAAAAGAATTCACATTCATAAATTTCATAATCATAATATTCAAATTCATATGCAAATGAGACTCTCGATTCGTTATTATTTATTGTGATCGAGTGCCTTTCAGATACAAAACAGATACTGGCCCATTGGACTTAGTCAGAATAGAAATCACGGACCAGCACTCTACGTGTAGAATACTGAGCTTATAGCTCTTTCAACTGGCTACTCTGGTCACAAATCCTTTATCTGAGCATGCATTTTATGAAATGCATCAAATAATAGAATATGCCATGAATGACATTCACATATGAAGCATAGACAGAATCTCATAATTCATTAGACCTTAGTCCGGCATTCAACGTTCCTTGAACATTCAGAATTCAGAGGCAACATATTTCATTCAATTGTCAGATGCAAGTATAACACTTCCAATACATTCCTGACTATTAAACTCCTCGGACCTTTAAGTCCGAAATTCATATTCAGATCACAAACAGTTCAATAACTAAGAGTTAAGTAGAATAAATCAAACCATTAATCCTAGGAAGATCATCTAGGTTGACTCACAGATGCTTCTTTTAGATTATTGCCTTGATGTCCTAGCAATATCTTGACATTATCGCTCAATGTCATCCTCTATAACATCATACATACAAACATCACAATTTTGCACAATTAAGAATTTATTAATGCACATGCATGTATACTTAATATGTACAATGCATGTTCATAATAACTATGGGTTCCTTATTCAATAATCTTGCTACAAAATTCATTCATACATTAATACTCAATTGATGAATTCATATTTGTCTAAAAACATACTTTCGGATCTACTTTGCATGATTATTAACATCCGAAAAATAAAGTAATTTGGCAACACTTCCTTC
This sequence comes from Erythroxylum coriaceum, assembly GCA_026874005.2. NCBI lineage: Eukaryota > Viridiplantae > Streptophyta > Magnoliopsida > Malpighiales > Erythroxylaceae > Erythroxylum > Erythroxylum coriaceum. Next base: position 8,369 of record JANQAP020433601.1, on the reverse strand, counting down.
TTCAAAATTGTTCTCCCATGTATTAAATTTCTAATGACTTCAAGATAATTGAATTTAGTTTAGTATTCTATGAGTTATGCTCACAATATCACAGATTGTGTATAATTGAACTTTTGGCTAGTTCATAATCATACCCTCAAATTATACAACTCATATCTTTCAACTCAGATATCTAAAAGGTACAAACTTAATACCAATTGAAAGATAAGAGAATTAACTACAACTTTTGTGGAGATACTTTTATCTAATTCAGCTTTTATCAATATAATTATTCAATATCTACACGATATGATTTCTATCAATATAGTTATTCAATATCTACAGGACATGATTTCGAGCCCGATTTTGAAATGCTTAGAGACAAAATTAAACTTAGACTTCTCAAGAAAGTTGTAGCTGTATGACTATAATTTAATCTGAATTAATAATCAACTCATTTAGAAATCTAAAAGTCAAGATATACTTAAAATACCAAAGCATGTTCAATGAAAATATTCCAGTTCAGTTCCTCATTTTCATCCTAAATTCATCAATCAAATCTTTCCTGAATGACTTAAGATGGTTGTATATTTTTATGGAGAGGAATAAAAATGTGTATGAGTTTTTGGGTTCAAAAATCAAGTCACTTGGAGGTTGGAAGAAGAAGTTATAGCCAAAAGAATGAAGGATGTTCAAAACTGTCAAACAGCATCGTGCACTACCTTTTATTCCAACTTCTTTCCAGCTCTTCCCAAAACAAACCTTTGGGTCAATCTTTCATGGTAATTTTGACAAGGAATATGAAGGATTTAGGGAAAAAATTCTTCTGAAACATTGTTCCTTTATGCCTTAAGTTTATAATGAAGCTAATTTCCTACAATTTCGTTCATTATTCTGCAAGTTATACAAAAAACGATGCAGACTATTCCCAAACAATGACAGACTCCCAAAGTCAACTTCAAGCTAAAATTTGAAACTAATAGAGACAGAATTAAATTTCGGTTTCTTCATAAACAATGTGGTTCTATGTCTCTACTTTACTCTGAATCAAATTCCATACAATTTGGATATTCGCAAATAAAGTTATGTGCTAAATACAGATGTATATTCAGTAAAGTACTGCATATAACATACTCCAGCTCACTTCAAACTTTCATCTGGTTATTCATATTACCGAATCTGCTTCTTCCATCACCACCCACACATGCATTAACACCATTTACACATGCAAGAATCCAAGAGCATGAAAATGTACTCCATTTACACATGCATCTAGCTACAAACATTAAAACATGCATAAAACTTACTTGACTAAGCTTCTCTCTCTCTTCTCTCTCTTCAGAAAATTTTTTAGAACTTAAGAAGCAAACAGCTACTTTCGGTGATAGATGAACAAGGGATGTAGCCACATCCAAAACATCTAATTACAAAAAACTTCACAAGGTGTAACCTTGAAAGATTATCCAAAAGCCAATAGATGAAAATGTGTAGATATGTTTTCGGTGATGGTGAAAAGAAGATAGGAGATGGTGCTTTCAGTGGAGACTAAACAAAAGAGCTGAAGAAATTTTTTTACTCAAACATAACTTAGGTGGCTTCATCACACAATGCCACATGTCACTCTTGCATGTAGCCCATTTGTCATCAATGTAAGGCTACCACTTGTCACTTATCTATTGGTCCACATGTCACACACTAATAGGTCCATTTGTTACTCTATAATTTGTCTCTTAATTTCTTTATTTTTCTTAATCTAAAATACTTCGAATTTTCGATAATTCTCTAAAATATTTGAAACGTCTCTAAAAATATGAAAATAATTCTATTACACACCAATTTAATTATCCAACACAATTAATCCACAATTCACCAAAAATTTCAAAATAATAACTATTATCATTATTTTAATACACACCAATTTAATTATCCAAAATTCACACTTTAATCACATTAAAAATTCACTTATACCTGAAAAATGTCAATGAATGCATGTAAAATTATTTCATGAATGACAACATTATTCACGTGCATGTGTATGTATGCCATATAGTGTATGAAATGTATTTCTAAAGTCTCAACAAATTCTTATTTATAAAGCATCCTAGGGTTTTAACCTTAATCATGGGATGTTACAATTCTCCCCTCTTAAAAAAAATTTCGTCCCTGAAATTCTTACCTGATTCATGAAACAGTTGGGGGTATTGCTTTCTCGTATGTTCTTCTATTTTCCAAGTTGCTTCTTCACTTGAATGGTTCCTCCAAAGTACTTTCACCATTAGGATAACTCGACTTCTCAATTGTTTATTCTAATAGCCAATTTTCTTTACTAGTTCTTCGACATAACTTAGGTTACCAGAAACTTCAATTTCCTGAGTCGGTATCACATGAGTTGGATCTGACCAATATCTCCTAAGCATACTCACATGAAACACATTATGTATTGATGCCATTTCAGAAGGCAAGGCTAACTTATAAGTCAATGGCCTAATTCTTCCAATTATCTTAAATAGACTAATGTACCTCGGGCTTAATTTACCCTTTTTACCGAACCTCAATACACCTCCCCAAGGTGACACTCTTAGAAATACCTTATCTCCCACCTGATATTCCATATCTCACCTATGCTGATCCACATAACTCTTCTGTCAGTCTTGTGTCATTTTAATTCTACTTCAGATCAACTTCACTTTATCAATAGTATACTGAAATAATTCCGGACCTTTGACAATCCTTAAACGCTCTTTATACAAACATAAAGGCGAGCGACACTTCCTCTTATACAATGCCTCATAAGGAGCCATACCGATACTACTGGGATACTGATTGTTATAAGCAAATTCAATCAGAGCTATATACGTGTCCCATGCTCCTTAAAACTCCAAAACCCAAGCTTTGAGCATATCCTCAACAGTTTTAATAGTCCCCTCACTCTGACCATCTATTTGAGGATGAAATGTAGTGCTAAAATTAGTTTGGTACTCAAGGCTGTCTGTAAGCTACCCTAAAATCTTGAAGTAAATCTGGGATCCCTGTCCGATACAATGGACACTGAAACCCTGTATAATCTCACTACTTCATTCATGTATTTCTGAGCTAACTAATCTAGTAAGTTACTCTCTCTCATTGGCAAGAAATGAGCCGACTTGGTCAATCTATCAACAATGACCCAAATGGCATCATGTTATCTTGGAGTGTTTGGCAAACCCATTATAAAATCCATCATGATTCTCTCCCATTTCCACTCCAGAATAGGCAATGACTGTAACTTACCAACTAGGGCCTGATGCTCTGCTTTGATCTGTTGCTAAGTCAAACACTTAGCAACATAGTCAGCCGCTTGCCTCTTCATCCCCGGCCACCAGAAAGATTGCTTCTACGTGTTATACATCTTAGTAGTACTAGGATGCATAGCATAAGTTGTCACGTGGACTTCCTCCATAATCTCCTTCCCCAAATCCTCAACATCAGGTACACACAACCTCTGTTTTAACCACAATACATCATCTCTCATTTCAAATTCAGAATCTGGATTCACTTTCAACTTCTCAGTTAACTTCATAATTTTCGGATCTTTACACTGGGCTTTCCTGATTCTCTCATATAATACTGGTCTCAGCTTTAGTGTAACTATCAATGTCTCATCTTGTCCCAATTTCAACTCAACATTTAGTGCTCTTAATTGAACTAGGTTAGGCAACCTCGATATTTGTACTTGAGCCACACTACTATTTCACTTCCTACTTAATGCATTTGCTACCACATTAGCTTTACCAGGATGATACTCAATTGTTCAATCATAATCTTTCAACAATTCTATCCACTGTCTCTGTCTCATATTTAACTTCTTTTGACTCAACAGATATTTCAAACTTTTATGCTCACAATATCACAGACTGTGTATAATTGAACTTTTGGCTAGTTCAAGATCATACCCTCAAATTATACAACTCATATATTTCAACTCAAATATCCAAAAATTACAAACTTAATACCAATTGAAAGATACGAGAATTAGCTACAACTTTTGTGAAGATACTTTTATCTAATTCAGCTTCTATCAATACAGTTTATTCAATATCTATAGGACATGATTTCTTTCTTAGGTAGTATTACAGCCACAGTCAAGACCCAATTTCGAGCCCAATTTTGAAATGCTTAGAGATAGAATTAAACTTAGACTTCTTCAAGAAAGTTGTAGCTGTATGACTATGACTTAATTTGAATTAAGAATCAACTAATTTAAAAATCTACAGATCAAGATATACTCAAAATACCGAAGCATGTTCAATGAAAATATTCCAGTTCACTTCCGCATTTTCGTCCTAAATTCATCAATAAAATCTTCCTATAGTGACTTAATATGGCAATATATTTTTATGGAGAGGAAGAAAAATGTGTTATGAGTTTTTTGGTTAAAAAATCAAGTCATTTGGAGGTTGGAAGAAGAAGTTATAGCCAAAAGAATGAAGGATGTTTAAAACTATCAAACAGCATCGTGCACTACCTTTTATTCCAACTTCTTTCTAGCTCTTCCCAAAATAGACCTTCAGGTCAATCTTTTATGGTCATTTTGACAAGAGATACAAAGGATTTAGGCAAAACATTATTCTGAAAATTTGTTTGTTTATTCTTTAAGTTTATAATGAAGCTAATTTCATGCAATTTCGTTTAGTATTTTGCAAGTTATACAAAAAACGATACAGATTGTTCCCAAACCACGACAGACTCTCAAAGTCAAATTCAAGCTAAATTTTAAAACTCTTAGAGACAGAATTAAATTTTGATTTCTTTATCAAAAATGTAGTTCTATGTCTCTAGTTTACTCTGAATCAAATTCCATACAATTTGGATATTCATGAGTCAAGTTATGTGCTAAATATGGACATATATTTAGTGAAGTACTGCATATAACATACTCCATCTCACTTCAAACTTTCATCTGGTTATTCATATTACCGAATCTGCTTCTTCCATCACCACCCACATATGCATTAACACCATTTATGCATGCAACAATCCACAAGCATGAAAATGTACTCCATTTACACATGCATCCAGCTACAAACATTAAAATATGCATAAAACTTACTTGACTAACGTTCTCTCTCTCTTCTCTCTCTTCAGAAAATTTTCTAGAACTTAAGAAGCAAATAGCTGGTTTTGGTGATAGATGAACAAGGGATGTAGCCACAATTAAAACCTTTAATGATAGAAAACTTCACAAGATGTAACCTTGATAGATTATCCAAAAGCCAATTGATAAAAATGGGTAGATATGCTTTTGGTGATGGTGAAAAGAAGATAGGAGATGGTGCTTTCGGTGGAGACTAAACAAAAGAGCTAAAGAAAATTTTTACTCAAACATAACTTAGGTGGCTTCATCACACAATGCCACATGTCACTCTTGCTTGTAGCCCATTTGTCATCAATGTAAGGCTACCACTTGTCACTTATCTATTGGTCCATATGTCACACACTAATAGGTCCATTTGTCACTCCATAATTTGTCTCTTAATTTCTTTATTTTTCTTAATCTAAAATACTTCGAATTTTTGATAAATCTTTAAAATATTTGAAATGTCTCCAAAAATATGAAAATAATTCCATTACACACCAATTTAATTATCCAAGAGAATTAATCCACAATTCACTAAAAATTTCGAAATAATAACTATTATCATTATTTTAATACACACCAATTTAATTATCCAAAATTCAAACTTTAATCACATTAAAAATTCACTTATACCTGGAAAAATGTCAATGAATGCATGCACAATTATTTCATGAATGACATCATTATTCACGTGCATGTGTACGCCATATAATGCATGAAATGCATTTCTAAAGTCTCAATAAATTCTTATTTATAAAGCATCCTAGGGTTTTAATCCTAATCATGGGATGTTACAACTAGGGACCTTCGACGTGTAAAATATCCTGTTGGCATGTTTGTTAGGCACCTTTGATGGGAAAAACACCACGGTTGGACAGTCGCTAGACTCCTTCAATGGGTAAAATAGCCCATTAGCATGGTCGCTAGGCACCTTTAGAAGGCAAAACAACTCGTTGACACGTTTGGTAGCCACCTTTGGCTAGAAAAATAGCACGTTGACACATCTTCGATGGGTAACACAGCCCGTTGGCACAGTCGCTAGGCATCTTCGGTAGGCAAAACAATCTGTTGGCCCCTTCGATGGGAAAAACAACCAGATGGAACACCCTCGATAGGTAAAACAACCCATCGACACACCTTTGCCAGGAAAAATAGCACCTTGACACTATCGCTGGGCACCTTCGATGCGAAAATAGCTCGTTGGCATGTTCGTTAGGCACCTTCAATGGGAAAATTAGCCTGTTGGCACACCTTCGACTAGAAAAACACCACAGTCACACAGTTGCTAGGCACCTTCAGTGGGCGAAATAACCCGTTGGCGCGATCACATGGCACCTTTGGTGGGATAAAAAGCCAATTGGCACACATTTGATGGCAAAACAATTGGTTGACTAGGTCGTTAGGCACCGTCGGTGGGGAAAACATTTCGTTGGGCTCCTTGGGTGGGAAAAACAGAACTTTGGCACACCTTTGATAGGCAAAATAGCCCATTGACACATCTTTTGTGGGCAAAACAGCCCATTGTCACAGTCACTAGGCACCTTTGGTGGGAAAAACAATCCATTAGCACACCTTTGCTGGGCAAAACAGTCCGTTGACACAATTGCTAGGAACTTTTGGTGGGAAAAATAGCCCGTAGGCATGGTCGCTAGGCACCTTTGGTGAGCAAAATAGCCTGTTGGTAAGTTCGTTAGGCACCTTCGATGGGAAAAATAGCCCGTTGGGCAAAATAGCACGTTGGCACAGCTGTTAGGGCCCTTCGATGGGAAAAATAGCCCATTGGGATGTTCGCTAGGCACCTTTGATGGGAAAACACCATAGTTGCACGATCGCTAGACACCTTCGGTGGGCCAAATTGCCCGATGGCACGGCCACTATGCACTTTTATGGGTAAAATAGACAGTTGGCACATTTGCTAGGCATCTTTGGGGGGAAAAAGAGCACATTGGCAAGTTGCTAGGAGCCTTTAACAAGAAAAATAGCTCGTTGGCACTTTCGCTAGGCACCTTCGGTGGGAAAAATAGCCCACTAGCACACCTTTAGCGGGAAAAATGCCACAGTGGCACAATCTCTAGAAACCTTCGGTGGGCAAAATAACCTGTTGACATGTTCGCTAGGCACGTTTGGTGGGCAAAAAATGAAGTAAATCACAAATTAATATATAATTCACGTACAATATATGATATACACAAGAAGGGGGGTTGAATTGTGTAATCTTTTCATGAATACAAATTCTTTAAAATATCTTGTTAAGAACTTCTCTAACTGTTAAAAGAATATCACAAAAGTTATACAAAATTAGTTACGTAGTTAAATCGCAAATAGCTTCTCTATACTTGTCCAAAAACAAAATAGAATAAAGTGAAAGGTTAGAAGATAGACGCTGCGATTTTTATACTGCTTCACCCCAAACCATAGGCTACGTCCAGTCCTTAGAGTTCGTCTGAGTTTTCACTATACTTTGACAAATTTACAAGTATTCTTTCTTCCCTTCTAGAGCCTCTTCAGGTCTCTTACACAAAGTATTATTTCTGCTATCTTAGCCTCTCCAGGCTCTCAGCCTTTTCTTTCTCTCACTAGAAAGATATTGTGAGCTTTTTATTACAGTAGGTTTTGCTCTCTAGTATCGCACTTTTGAATATAGAATTTTTCTTTTTATGTATACACTTGAAAGCTCAAAAGATCTAAGATTAAAAGTTTTTAATCTTTGACTATGACTAGTATATATAGCCTAAGTCTCCAACCGTTTCTTGATTCTTGATAACTGCTTCTTGATTCTTGTAGAACCCATTATTCAGTTGAGTTCTGTAACCAACTCCAACTAACTAACTGTTCGACGTACTAGCATATCTTCATCTTTGTATCGTCTGTGTTTCCCTCTTCTTCTGTGTTTTCAACTTCTTCTGTGCTTTGGCTTCTTTTGTGTTTTCTGCTTCTTCTGTGCTTTGCACTTCTTCTGTGTTTTGCGCTTCTTCTATGTTTTCCACTTCCTCTGTGTTTTCTCCTTCTTCTGTGTTTTCTGCTTCTTCTGTGTTTTGCGCTTCTTCTGTGTGTTCCACTTCTTCTGTGTTTTGCAATTCTTATGTGTTTTGCTTCTTCTGTGTTCTCCACTTCCTATGTGTTCTCCGCTTCTTCTGTGTTCTCCAATTCTTCTACGTTTTCACTTCTTCTGTGTTTTGTACTTCTGCACACTTAATACACTTGTCAAAATAGTTCATTTATTTCTAATATTATTATTATTTGATTGTCACCAAAATTAATAATCGTGAAGTCC
>JANQAP020433094.1:0-15963 GCA_026874005.2 Erythroxylum coriaceum | reverse complement strand
CAAAGACACTTTCATTCAATTCAATAAAATAGGAGTTTTAACAAAATAGTTCAAAAGCAATCCTTAAAACTAAATCAGTCACTCATGGTCTCCATAACATCATCAACATTCAATAAACCATTTTACAAAGATTAGAAAAAAGAAAAACACAAAAAATTGAATAAAAGGAACTTCTTCTCTTCTTTGCTAAAATATGGAATTTTGAATGTTTATGTGCTATTTTCCCTAATCTTGATGATAATTATTGACTTATTCTTCTCTTCTTTGCTAAAATCTGGAATTTTGGATGTTGACGTGCTATTTTTCCCAATCTTCATGATAATCATTGACTTCAATCCTTCTTCAAGGCTCCAAACTTGTGTTCTTCACTTAAGGATGGTGTTTCTACAGAAGGGGTTTCATCTCTCTTCATAATGGAGGCTTAATTATCCTTTAATAATCTAAAAATCCTAAGTTTAATAAAGCCCCGCTTTATGACTCGGAGTATAATTCCCATGATCATGGGAATAGGCATGATTCGTATGATCATGGGAATTTGCAACAGATGGACTCCTTCTTTCTTTCCTCTTTGATCTTTAGCTCAATCTCCAAGTTGCTCCACCTTCCTTCTTATATAAAAATACTCAATTCTTACCCTAAATTAACATCAAACATAAAAGAACAAAAATGGAAATCAAACTAAATGAAAACATGTAAAATGAATCCTAAACTACAACAATAATCAACAATTATCCATGAAAACACATGCCAACTACTTAGAAAAAATAGCCTAATACACAACTATCAGTAGCCGCTATTGCCTTTATCCTTGTTGAAAACTGAAGAGAAATTATGAAAAATGGAGGTGTTTTCATTTCTATCTGCTCTCCCCCTGTCCGTCGTTACAATTTATTCCGTTTTATAGTAAAATCTAGGGACAGGTGGTATCTCTCATGGCTGTGCATGGCCGTGTATGGACCCTCACGGGACAACCCTGTATAGGCATGGGAGTGGTCTCATACCCATGCAATTGGTTGCATGGCCGTGAGATTGCTCACGGCTGTGCAACTTAATCTGTTGGCCGTGAGCTACTTTCTTGCTTTGTCCTCCACTTTCACACTCTATCTTGTCTCTTATTCTTTTAATCCTCTTTTTCTTCTTGCTCTATGAATCAATAGAGTATAAATATTGAGAAGATGACTCAATGAATATGCTTTCAAGTAATTTTATCTCCTTCACTTTTGAAATGTACCTAAAATCAAATATGAGCTAAAGTGAGTATCCTAAGCATTTTTAAGGCATTAATCACTAAGTGTAGTAGATTAAATGAATCAACACTTAAGCACAGGTTCCCCTATACTTAGCTTTTTACCATCCTAGGGCAAATCGTCAAAACCAAAATCATAATCCAAAGCTCTTATTCATTTTCCATATTTCCTAAAAATAGATAATCATAAGTAAAGATGAATGACTTTCAAAAACTATAGCAAGGACTCAACATTCAAAGCTTTTACTAATGATCAATCAACATTCATCACCCTTAAAAACTGAGCAATCTAGAGGTAGACTTGGAAGAAATGTATTTAAACAAGATATATCTATAGGTACACTGAAACACCATTCACGATCATAACTATCCACAACTTTGCATATCATTTCATTTCTCCACCACCAAAAGTCACAAGCATAATCATGAATCAAAGGACTTTTATAGGGTTATAATGTGGGCAAAGGCAAGGTGAGATGTATTTTGGGTAATTTAGCATAAAAGCCATCAAGCTAGTGAAGCAAAAATAACACTCAATGAGATATCAAGTGCACAAGTTAACATTCATTCAAAACTAGGTATTATCAGCTATGATGAATGCAACAATTATATTTCACAACTCAATTCAGCTCTCACACCATACTACATGAACATAACACAAAGTGTGCTACATCCAAAACAACATTTACCTTCTATATAATATAGTCAAACCAACCATTCAATACAACTTTAGGAGGAAAGATTAATTATAAATAACTTTCCAAAAATATACATTTCCTCGATATTTTTATTCAAACGTTTTTTCTTTCTTTTCTTTTTATTTTTCTTTTTATTTTTTTCTTTTCATTTAAAAATTGAAATAAGCTACATCAACATGGGAATTCCATTGGCAGGAAATAAAATAGCATCCTAACAATAATAACCATCCTACACATATGCACACCCTCACACTTATACTTTTGTACATGCACAATCATCAACAATCAACAAATGCTCCATTAGCTTTAAGGCTTGTGTAGGACATTTGGCTAGGTTTAAAAGCATGTAATGTGGTTTATACAAAAGGAAAAGCTAATAAAGCTCAAAAGGGGTTAACAAAGAAAATTGATATAAACGGGTAGACTATTTAGCTAATGTAGCTCGTAAACAACAAAGAACTGTTAATCATTTTCATGACAGTGCATGTGATAAAAATATGGTCTTGAATAGAAAATCATAGCAAAGTCAAGATATACACGCCATGAAGGTCACTTATAACAAAAAACAGTGAGATTAATATGGATGTGTCAGTCTAATACGACTCAAAATCTCACTGATTTTTTTTTTCTACCACTAGTCACCATTTTTTTAAGGATAATGCATATTAACCAATCACAAGAGCAAAAGTACATGATAAAGTTTCCATGGACATTTCTAGTCAATTCACACTTTAATTGTGGCTACGTGATCTTAAAAGCAATAGAAAATAAGAAAATTTTTTATTTTGTTTGTTTGATTTTGAAAACTGCCTAAGAAGCCACGTAAGCAACAATTAAGCTCAAAACATACATAAAAACTAAGATCCCCACTCTCACACTTAAAACTTACATTGCCACCAATGTAACATCAAATGTATGAAATGGAACATTTAACGAAAACAACTATTGCAAGAATGTAAATAAAAAGAAATTAACTTCCTTTAGGTTACCTCCCAAGTAGCGCCTCTGTTTATTGTCGTTGGCTCGATTCCATGTTGCTCTCATCAAGTAATGAAATTTTGATCCCCAAGAATCACAACTTCGTCATTTTCTAGTTGACCTTTATCAAAACAAAGTTTGAGTCAATGACCACCTATATGCAATGTCTTCCTTGATTTTAAACTTTTAATCTCTACTACACCATAAGGAAAAGCATTAGTTATCACAAAAGAATCGACCCGATAAGGATGACATTTATACGGAAAAAATTTATATTTAGCACAATAAAGAAGCTCTTTTTGACTAATGGTAAAGCATTTTGGCGAGACATTAAAAGCTTTACTCATCTCTTTTGTGGATTTTGGTCCTTGTTTATTTGTATGTTTCTACTTACAATCTTCCTGCACTGAAAGGTCAATCACATTAATTGTAAAAATAGAGTGGTCATTACGGAATTGCTTATTAACATCAAAAATATTGAAACGAGTAACTTTCCCATTGAATTCCATCATGACGGTACCCTCACAAGCATCTATCTTAGTTTGGGTCGTGTTGAGAAATGACGTCCCTAGTAAGATAGGTAATGGGTTATGGGAAGTTTCATCATTCATATCAACCACATAAAATTCAGCAAGAAATATTATCTAATTTACCTACACAAGCACATCCTTAATCACCTTGATAGATGTGATTTGCATGATGTTTTAGAGTTCAATTTGTTAAGTATTTAATGTTAATTTGAGTGTTTAGTGTGTATTTATGTTTTAATTGTGTTAGTTTATGTGTTTAAGTATTTTTATGTGTTAGTATGAGTCTTTGAGCTTAAATGTTATATTTGTGAGGTACCTTGATGTGCTTGTTAGTGTTTCAAGGTAAACAATGAAGAACGAAGAAGTTTTGAGGACAATGTGTTGTTCAAGTGTGGGGAGGGTTGTGTGTTTTTACCTTGAGTGTGAATTTTGCATATTATATGATATTGTGTTTAGGTTATATGATGTAAGTTGTTTGAATGTGTCAACGGCTTAGATGAATTGAAATTAATTTAAGTTTGAACATAGTTTATTAGGTTGTGAATAATCATTAGCTCGCAAAATTAGTGAATTAGGAGTTTTTGGATAAATAAACAACTTAATTAGGATTTAGTGTAAATTTAGCACCCTATAGGTTGTCACATTCATAATTTGAGGCCTTTTAACTTAAGTAGCTTAACTAGTATTTTTTATGGAAATGAGTAGCTTAAACAACAAGGTAGGTAATAAAAAAAGTCTTTTTTGTTAAATAAAACACTATTCCACTAGCCTTCGGGTTATAAATAGAGATAGTAGCCAGTTGAAAACATGATATAGCTGAGTAACTGGATCGACACGCATCACAAATGTGTGCCTTCGGTCAAAAAGCTATAATGACGTTTCAACCAAGTTGTTTAATAAAAACATGACTTAATTGAGTAACTGGATCGACATTCATTACAAATGTTTGCCTTTGCGTAAAAAGACTAAGCCTATGTTTAAGAAGGAAAAAATGTGTGTGTTTCATTAATAAAACCTACCGGACTTGTAATAAGCTTGACTTTTCATGAAAATACACTTAGGAACAGTTATAGAGTCTGAAGGACCAAAGAATTATTAATGTGTGTGTCTAATTAAAAAGGGTAAATAAATTAACACTTAGATCTCGATTAAATTGTGTATTTAGTTCAAAGCCCCTAGATATAGATTTTACAAGTTAATGATTAGATATAACTTATATGATTGCGTTTAAGATTAAATTGATTTCATGAAGTCGAAGGCGTTGCCTCATTATTACGCTGTGTGTTGTGTGTTTGTTTTTTTGTTTGCTTGAGGACAAGCAAATGTTTAAATGTAGTGATGTTGATAGTTGTGATTTGCATGATGTTTTAGGGTTCAATTTGTTAAGTATTTAATGTTAATTTGAGTGTTTAGTGTGTATTTATGATTGAATTGTGTTATTATATGTGTTTAAGTGTTTTTATGGGTTAGTATAAGTCTCTGAGCTTAAATGTTATATTTTTAAGGTAACTTGATGTGTTTGTTAGTGTTTCAGGGTAAATGGTGAAGAACGGAGAAGTTTCGAAGAGTTTTGAGCCAAAAATATGGCCCAAGATCGTGGCACAACGACCCTAATTGTGACAGAAATAGGTGAGCTGATAGGAACCAGGCCACGATCATGACAGAGAGCTCCATGCCAAGCCACAATCGTGTACTTTGGGCTATGATCATGACGGAGAGGGTTAGGCGCTGGCTATGATCGTGGTAGGCAAAGTCAAGATCGTGGCGTGTGTCGAGTTGACATAAAAACTCGAGTTTCACAAGACTTTTTGGACCGTTTCGACCCCGAATAAACCCTAGGGCTTCCAAATTATAAATACAACATTAAGGGACAAATAAAGCAGCCTATGAAGAGCCTTTGATGCCTTTTTGCATCAATCAATTCCGAAATCCTAGAGAGCATATTGAAAGATTTGAGGAAGGAGACGAAGGAAGAGAGACACAGAGAAGAAGCTTGATGCAAAGAACTTCTCAGAACAGGTGGTGCAGTCACTGCCTCCATGAGTCCGTTCTGATAGTATTTTCTATTTTTATTTCAATTTTATTAATGTATAGAATTGGGATAATCGTTGAGAATATTTAGAGTTGAATGTCGATTTTGTCTAAACTCACCTTCGGGATTTTGATCTTTAAGATTAATGAAGTTTTATTTATTGTTTTTTCATTGAGTTATTTATGATTCAATATATGTGCTTAATAATTCGGTAATAAATTGAGAGGATGATTTAGGTTTTGGGTAAATTGGAAATCAAGAGATTAAAATTCCATAAATTAAATTAGGGATGATAAATTAGGGTTAAAGATTATAACTCCAGAGAGAGTAATCCACCCTAGGACGTCTAGACCCGATAATTCGATAATTCCATAATTGATTAGATTTTCATTAATTTTGGATAAAAACTCCCTTTCTCTCAATTAGTGGTTTCTAGATTAATTTTGGATTTGGTTGCACAAAATTGCTATTTTGTCTATATTTTATGAGTTAAATTCTTAATATTGACTATTTGATTGGTTAATTTCTGTGTTAGTTGTTTATTTTAAATTGTTGTGATTTAGTTCAACCTTAGATTTAGGATTAGATTAACCCTCCTTATGGGATCGATACCTTAGGTACTACGCAAATGACCCAGGCTCTTGCAGTATTATCGAGGTTAAAAATAATAAAAAAATATCATAGCGTAACACCCCTATCACACCTCATCTAGGTAAGCATTAGAATGATCAACTAATTTTATGGTAACACTAGTTTCTTTTAATGGCCGTAAATTTAAAGAAGCATACATGGAACGAGGCATAACATTAATCAATGCTCCTAAATCTAGCATGGCTTGTTTAATCTTAATGTTACCAATTTTGCAAGGAATAGTAAATATGTCTGGGTCCTTACAGTTACGAGGTATTTTCTTTTTGAAAACTGCAGAACTAGTTTCACTCATCCTAATCCTTTCATTACCTTTTAACTTTCGCTTGTTCGTAACAATTCCTTAAGGAATGTCACATACCTCGACACTTGCTTGATTGTTTCTAAAAGTGGGATGTTCACCTCAACCTTTCGAAAGATCTCCCAGATCTCTTTATCCCTATCCTCCTTATTTGGCTTTGATAACTTGCTAGGAAAAGGTGAAAGATTAGTCTTTTCAATAATTAGGAATTCAAATTTTACCTTTGATCTTGATGGAATATCCCTTTCTTCTTCGAGCTCTCTCTCAATGTCATCCTTATTAGCCATCCCTTGAGTAATTTTTTAATGGTCCTCCAGCTTCCTACCACTCCTCAAGGTGATTGCACTAACATTCTTCACATTCGTCTCCAATTGTTATGGTAGTTGTCCTCCACTTTGGGACTCTAGACAATCGATCCTTACTACCATCTGATCTATTTAGTGTTTCAAGTTTTGGAAGCTCGATTTTACTTCCTGCTAAAATTGTAGAGTGTTATTAACAATGGACTTAATCAAATCTTCCACATATGTACTTTAATCCTAGGAAGAAGCTTGTGGTCTTAGTTGGAATTGCTGCGTTCCTTGTGGTCGATTTGGAAAGTAATTTTACTCCTATTCCCCCTGCAATTCAAGTTGGGATGATCCCTCTAGCCTAAGTTAGACTTCTGGGAGTACGAGTTGTACTAGTTAGGAAAATTCCCTCCTACAACATTCACGTAGTCCATACTTCCCTCTTATAATATCAGGCACTTATCAGTCGAATGGCTTATGATTGAACATATTCCACATGCCTTGACTTGTGCCTGTCCAACTGCAAGTTTTCTAACAAAATATATGAGCTCATCTAAATGTTGTTTGATGGATGAAGTGTTTAACTCGTTCACAAGATGAACATCGTTGCAAGTGTCGAATTGTTGAGTGTTAACGATCATTCTCTCAATCAAAATATGAGCCGTTATAGGATTCTTTTTGCACAATGCTCTGCTGCATCAACCAAACTTCTCTCTATAGGCAACAATCCCTTATAGAAATACTAGATAAGGAGTTTTCTGGATATGTTATGATGAGGACAGCTAGTGCATAACTTCTTAAAACACTCCAGTACTTATAAAGATATTCTCCATTATGTTGCTTTATAAAATAGATTTCCTTCTAGATACTCATTTTCTTTGATACTAGAAAATAATTTCCAAGAATAGTTCCTTCATCTCTATCCATATGTTTACACTCCCAGCAGGTAAATAAAATAACCAGCCCTTTGTTGCATCTTTAAGTAAAAATGAAAATCTCTCAATATGATTTTCTCATCTATCACCCCTGGAGGCTTTATGCTTAGACAAACCATATCTAGCTCCTTGAGATGCTTATGCACATCCTCATTTGAAAGGCCATGAAAATTAGGCAGCAAATATATCAATCGAGACTTAAGTTCAAAGGTAACATGCTCAACAAAATTAGGAAATGTAATGCATAAGAGCCTTTGTACTAAGTCTGGGGCAGCCAACTCCTGTAGTTTTCTTAGATTTGACATTGTTTCTTCAAATTCAAATACTTGTTCTACTCTCGAAGTTTATCTTGCTTTCCTTTATAACCTTCGCAATGTCCTTTCAATCTCCAAATCAAGTTGCTCAGGCTCTCTATGAGGAGATCTGGTCACTACTATACACTAACACTAACGTTTAAAATTTAACAAATAATGAAAAGAGACAATAATAAAGAAATATATACACAAAACACAAACTAAATAAAAAATTAAATCACCGTACTCCTCAGCAACGGTGTCAAAATTTGACAGTGCGTGTCGAGTGCACTGTAAAATTAACCTAACTCTACACACTAAATCCTAGTAGATGTGTTGAGTCAAGATCATATTAATAGGGCAGGTTTGGTTAATTCTTGTAATGAAAATAATTGATGCAAAGGAAATAAAAACAGGGTTTTGGGCTTAATGCAATTGAGAAAATAAGTAAACTTAAACTAATAAGAATAAATTATAGAAAATAGTCGAAAATGATAAAAGTGATGAATATGTATGAAACCTGGTTCTCGGATCAATCTCAACCTACACATGGTTAAACATCTTTCATTGTTATAATGCTTTCACATCTCTCCTAGATTCTGTTAATCCTAGTTTTCCCTTAGGTTATGTTTAATTAAGTTACGATCATTAATTAAACCTAACCATTGAATAACCTAGAATACACTTTCTAGATTTAAATAGGTAGCCATATTACTGTAACGTCAAATTTTTTAAGCCCTTTTGTATTGGTCTATACTTAGAGATACTACTGTATATTGATATCTACATGGTTGTATATGAGTTCAAAATGTATGTGAATCAATGCGGTATATATGCCAGTGATATATAATGTTATATGCCCTTACATGAACTTAGAGTTCATCTGTATACAAAATCTTGGAGTTTTCTGACATATAAGCTTTTAAGTTTGTAAACCTGAGTCCACTGGATGGATATGGCCATGGTGGCCGAGTTAAATGTGTTCTAATGCCTTAGAGATGGTTAGACATGATTTATAGACTAATTGGACACTTAGAAAGCTTAATTGGAAAAGTTGATGTACATAAGGGATTTAAAAGTAATTTTTCAATTCTTGGAGGACCAATATGTAAATTTATAAAGTTGAGGGGCTTAATTGCAATTTTCAAAAGTCCAGGGGTTAAAATGAAAGCAAAATTTTTTGTCTTTCTTAAATTTTTGGCGTAATTGCAAATTTAGGAAAAGTTTGAAGGGTATAATGATAATTTCACGTAAGCTAAGAGCAAAAAGGTAAATTTACCATGTTTAGTCAAAGAAGAGTCAATCTTCTAGACCCTTCTTGCTTATGTATGGCCATGCACCCCACCATTTAGCATTAAAACACTTTGTTTTAATTAAAAGAAAGGAGAAGAAAGGAGAAGAGAGGAGAAGAAGAACACTTTCGACCATCACCCAATTTCTACCATTTATTTTGATTCTCTAACCCAAACCAACATGTTCTAAGATAATTTAGGATCAAGGAAGTCAAATCTATCATTGGATTGGGGAAATTCTCAAAGAATTTTAAGATATCACCAAAGGAAACTTTAGGTAAATTTTGTTTCATCTCTCTCTACATTATGATTTTGAGTTTGGTATTAAGATATGTTGTTCTCCATTCTTGAATGTGCATGAAATATGGTTTAGATGAATGAAATGAGTCAGGGAGAAGTCTGCTTAAGCCAAAGTTGAGATGCCCTCTCTTTCGTGAAAGTTTGTAAAATTTTGAATATCTTTTGAAGTTGATGGTTTAAATGAAGGGAATTGGATTTAATGGAGTGGTGAAATGTGTTGTTGTTTGGAAGTGCTTGTTATATAAGAAGATAGGAGCATGAATTACTATGATAAAGTCTTGAAAATATGAGTCGAAAGTTATGCACATTACGTGTTTGATAAAATGCCTAAGTGAACTTGACTTAGGATTTAACGATTGTAATGGTGTGCAATGGAAAGAGGTTTTCATGTTTACTTAGAGTAAACTTGAATTTTTACATAGATTGATGAGTGGTGACCTAATGTGCTTAGATAAAAATGTGTTTAGTTATGTTTTGAAATGTGTAAGTATTGGATCAAAGGTAATAAATGCCTTGGAAAATGCAAAAGAAAACGTATGTGAATAATAAGGGAAGTAATCATGTGAGAAGCTTAATGGTCGAATCCTGTAGCTTAAAAATAGTGATATTGTGTTTTATACACTTTTACGATGGTGTATAAATATGAGATACATGTTTGAGTAGTAAATACATTGCATATTATATGTATAAAGGTTCGAGAGCTACGGATCAAGGAACTTATACCGGGGATTGTTGAAGTCAAGGGAGTGTACACCTTCTTTTGAGGTAAGTTGGAGAAAACATATCTCTCAAATTGGACTAGGACAACCTAAGACATGCATAATGACTTGTATGTGAATTTTGAACCTAGGTAATGTATAGTAGAATTGAATCTCAAATAAATGCTAGTATACTCATATATTTAATAAACAACAATGATTTGAATAACTTTGCACTGCAAAAGATTATTTTCACTGCATGAAATAATGTTTTGAAACTTACATATGCATAACTGAGTCATGTATGCTATGTGTATGTATTCTCTTTTGGCTTAGAGCCATGGCAAGGTTCCATTTTATCAGTTGGACCTATAAATAAGGCATGGTACTTACTTGATTTTAGCATTAAATATTTATATATGATTTTTTTGTGATTGGTGAGGTAACAATTGGCCATTCTTGTGCTAGGCACAACAGATTAAGCGACCCTTGTACCCTTAACACTGGTACATAAATGTCGAGTCCTCATACGACACATTTTTACGAGACTTGCGGGTGATTTCACACCTAGAGGGCTGGTCACTAATGAGGTCATAACCTAGGGTAATGATACTCTTGTCGACCGTAGTCTGGACTCACCACAAATGAAAGTCGAGCCAACACCATAAATCGGTGGGTGTGCACACTAGTTTGGCCGACTAGTGGTGACACACATAACTATTTGACTTCCTAACGAGATTTGATTTTACATGTAATACTTTTCTGCTCTTATTTACTAGAATTAGAACCTATGTTCACTGAATGAGTGATTAATAGGCTAGCCCTATGTCTTTCCTAGCCAGTATGGGATAAGTCATAGACTAGGCCTATGTGTTTTTATGTCATGTATGTTCATTTCATACATGTTTATATGTATATTGGATGCGTAAAACTGTCCTTAGGTTATTGAGACCATCTTGATATGTACCAGGTTCTGTTTGCGATATATACTTTTTCCTGCTCACTGAGTACATAGCGTACTCACCCCCTTCGCTTCCCAACCATGCAAGTTAATTTAGTGAGCTTGAAGCTTTGAGTGGTTCGTGTGGTTTTTTGACATTTTAGGGGCATTACCGCACGTAGGTAGCTTTTGTTTTGTACTTTTATTGTATAGTGGCTCATGATTATGTTGATATGCTTTATAATTTTGTAAATTAACTCTTGACTATCTTATGGTTTGTAAATGACCTTATGTATGAATCTTTTGTATTGTTATTGAGATTGCTCTTGAGTGGACTTAAAAGTCCAGAAGTTGTGGTAGAGTTTTAATGTGAATATAGAAGTGCATTTGAAAATGATTTACAGGTGTTTTAATTAAGTTTTGGGATTTTCAAAATACAGTCATTGTGTTGTCCAAATGTTTTTAAAGATATTCAATTAGCCTTACATAGCCGGGTTAAGGGTACCGTAAGTATCCTTAGCCCGGGTATGGGGTGGTTGTTATGTGCCTAATGTGGTGCTGGTTCATAACAATTACGATATGGAAAATAAACCAATCTAAGAAACAACTTCATAAGCTCAGGTCATTCAACCTAAGTTAAGCTATCCCTAATGATTCGAAACTATTAGTTGCCACAAATGAATCTCAACATAATAATTACATATTATATTGAGTATTCTAGCAATGAATCCAAATACAACAATTACAGATTTTGTTAATGATTCTACCAATGGGTTCACAATATAAACAATCTAACGACAACAATAGTAAGATTATCCATATATGAATACCCAAATCGATTAAATAAAGGATAACCTAAACAATTCCAATAGATAGATCCAACATTAAACAAAGATAAGATAAGCTTAACCGTGTATCCTATGATTCGATTTCAATTTCAAATTGGTATTGGGAAGTTAGCCTTCCTTCTTCTCCATCAAGCTCTAAGGATTAGCCTCTGTCACCTCCATCCTTATTGAAAACCGAAGAGAAATGGTGAAGAATTGAGGTGTTTTTGTTTCTATCTGCTCTCCCCACTATCCACCGTCACAACTTATTCCTTTTTATAATAAAATCCAAGTTCACGATCATGTACAGCCATGCATAGACCATTACAGGTGTGAGTGGTGTATCAAACCTGCCCTGTATGGGTGTGAGAGTGGTCTCACGCCCATGTAGTTGGTTACACAGCTGTGAGATTGCTCACTATTGTGCAACTTCACCAACTAGTCGTGAGCTACTTCCTTGCTTTGTTCTTTACTTTCACACTCTATCTTATCTCTTCTTTTTTTAATCCTCATCTTCTTCTTTCTCCATGAATCAATAGAGTATGAACATTGAGAATATGACTCAATGAATATGCTTTTGAGTCACTTTAGCTCCTTCACTTCTGAAATGCACCTAAAATCAAATATAAGCTATAGTAAGTATCCTCAGAATTTTTAAGGAATTAATCACTAAGTGTAATAGATTAAATAAATTAACATTTAAGCACATATAAAAGATATTGTACCCTATAAAACTCTTTTACAAAAAAAGCACCATGAGAATTACTAATAAGAGGTTCTACAACTTTCTTTAGCCTTGTGGCAAGTAGTTTTGTAATGATCTTATACAAGTTATTATGATAAGAAATAAGTCATAGCCTAGGATGGAATTAGTTTTAGGAATTTTAGGAATAAGGCTTATAAAAGTCTTATTGATTTATTTAAGTATTTTCTTCTTTTTAAAGAAGTCAAGCACTACATCTAAAACCACTTTCTTAATTAGAGTATAAGATTATTAAAAAAATGAGCATTTAGTCCATTAGGGCCTAGAGCTTTACCTATATTAAGATTAAAGACAACCTTCTCTATATCTTCTTCGATAAAAGTTTTTCTTAAGTTCATAGCTTCCTCATTTGAGAAGTAGTTTGAAATAAAAGATTTGACTATATGCATAAAAGAGGCATAGTCTTAGTAAGTACTGGTTGTATTATGAAAATATTTAAGAACTTCTTGTTTGAGCTCCTCTTGGATGATAGTAGATCCTCTACTTAGCGTAGTGAATGAAGAGATACTATTTAAGTTATTCTTAGTATTGATGGATCTGTGGAAAAATTTTATGCTTTTATTACCCTCCTTGAGCCATTAAATTCTAACCTCTACCTTAACAAATAATTATGGAATTTAATATATTTATAGTAACAATTTAAATCTCCTTTCTCTTTTATAAGCAAGAAGGGATCACCTAAATGAGAGTAGTATTCCTCTTTAATTAGGAAAAGCTTATTCTTAACTTCTGTGATTGGTTTTGAATATTGCTGAAATAGCTCTTGTTTAAGGATTTAAGCTTTATTTACCATACTCAGCTTCTTGATGTATATGTAAGCTTTGTGGCCTTAAAATTATAAGGATAAACCTATTATTGAAGCTTATTAAAATCCCTTAACCTCTATTAGGAAGTTATTGAAATGATAAGGGATCTTTCTAGGTAGAATAAGGACCAAGTTTTAAATGATCAAGTAACTTTATTAGCCATTCTTCATTCAACCAATTCCCTATCTAGTTTTGTTTCTTATAAGCTAATTCATATTTTACTTAGTGCTCCAAGTGAAGTAGTTTCCTTTAAAATTTAGGCCAATGAACTCAATTTCATTGACCTACTTTTTGAATTCACCATTAAATTTCCCCAACCAAGTATTTTTATTATATTTAGACATATGTATAGTGATATTAAAATCACTAAGAATGATCTATAGAGAGTTAATAGAAAGATGAATGTCTTTTGGCCTATTCCATAAATAGTTCATTTGGAAAACAAAGTTAGAACCTTATATAAAGGAGATAAAGAAATTTGTTTGGTCATGCAATATGGTGAAAAAAAAAAGGGTTCAAAATATGGTATTCAGATAATATCAGTGAAGCATCAATCTTGTAGAGACCCTAAGTAATAATTAGTTTCCTTGTATAATGAAATTGATGATTATAGAGCACTAACCAATGCTTCCCTAAGAAATTTAGTTTGCTATACTTGTCAATCTTGATTTTGGATTTCAAAACACCTACTAAAATAGGTTTTATTTATAAAAGAAAGTATTTTAACAAATTTTTTAACTTTTTGGGACAATTTATACCCCTCACATTCTAAGAAATAATAGATATTAATAGGGGCTTAGACTGTTTTATGGAACTACCATTAGAGTTAAAGTTGATTCAGTTCAGTTCCTCACTAAATAAGGCAGGAGAAGGGATAAGGATCAGATCCTTAACTATTATACTAAGGATAAAAGAGGTAGTGTTTTATATAATAGGCTAACTTGTAAGTTCTTCAGTAGTTTCCACTCTTATTAACTTAGAGAAATCTCCTCTTTTAAGGCTTCTTCTTATGGCTTTCCATTACTTCCCTTAATGAAATAAAGAGGATCTCCATTTTCATAAGATCAATATAGAGTCTTTAATAATAGTCTCATTCATTCTAGGCCACACAAAAGTAACTATATTAGAAAGTCTTACTTTAATTCCACTATAATATATATTTTGGTATAACTAGTCCTCTTCCTTGAAGCTTTTACTTCATCCATACATATTATCCTTCCTATAAAGTTGCTTAAGTGACTTAAACCCTTTATACACAAATAATCTTACGGCATATTATAGATGTTAATCCAAATTGAAAGGTTATACTTAACACTTTCCAAGTTAAGACTTAGTTTCCAAAGTTAAAGGAAGAGTAGTATGTTGTTGTAATGTCAACGACCAGCTTCAATGGATTTTTGAGCTAAGGCTTTAGATTGAAAGGTGAAAAGAAAACATGTTGTCCTTATTTATAAGGACTGTTATTAAGCCTTAAATTTTCCAATTTTAAGTAGCCTAGGAATTAAAAAGAGGGAAGGTAGTTATTTTCCCTAGTAAGAATCCTATTAAGGATGAAGACCAAGAATTTGTATGTACTTTTAAAATGTTTAAAGAAATAGTAAAATAGCGAAACAATTTGAGAATGAAAGAGGGTAGTGGCACAGGTCGGTTAGAGAAGGATCTCTAACTACTTCTTTCTAATTGAGTTTAGAATTAATCCCATCATGAGGATGAACTAGTTAAGGAGAAGAACTAGAAATTAGATGTAGTAGACGGTAAGAAGTCTCCAAAGGTAGCGAGCCTCTTAAGGCTTGATCTAGAGAAATAAAAATAGAGAGAGAAGGCTAGGAAGTGAAGAGAGTGATAGGAGGAAGGGTCGTAGTGGATTTATGTGTTGTAGAAGAATTAGAAGGAGGGAGGGGACCAAAGGAGCTGCTCGAAAGAAGAGGGAAGGGGGATAGGTTTAGAATGTTAATCTAGTCAAGATTTAATATGGAGAAAGGGGAATAGTGCTAAAAAGGAGAAAAGAACTAAAACAGTAATAGGGATGTTTGAAAAATATTTTTAAAATGGTAACAATACTAGTGTAAAGAAAAAAGACAACGATACACATGACACAAAATAAGGGAAGTAGGATGACAAATAGGGAGAGAGTTCCCATAGAAGAAGAGATATAAGAAGCACCCAAAAGAAGATTAGACAAGCAAAGGGGAAAGAAAGACAAGAGGGAAGAGTGTGATAAAAGAGGTAAAAGTGAACCATAAGGAAAATCTAAACAAAAACGAGGAAGAAGTAAGTTGAAAGTGGAATATGTAATGCCAGACTCTCTGAGCTTTTTGTATTGTGCTATATTTGGAGATACTACTATATATTAATATATACATGGTTGTGATGAGTTCAAAGATGT
>JANQAP020432994.1:0-10239 GCA_026874005.2 Erythroxylum coriaceum | reverse complement strand
ATTAACTAATGCCCTACTAGTATTCATAAAGGGCCTACCCAAAATCTGTGCCCAATTTCTATCAGCTTCAAAAACCATCACAATAAAATCAACAAGAATAATAAATTTATCCACTTTTACTAACACATCTTCTACAACTCCAAATGGCCTCTTGATGGATTGATCCATAAGCTGAATTAGTATGGATGTTAGCTTCACCTCTTTTAGTCCCAATTTCCTGAAAATAAACGAGGGCATCAAGTTAATACTTGCACCTAAATCACATAAAAATTTAGAAAATTCAAAATCACCAACAACAAATGGAATAGTAAAACTCCCTGGATCTTATAGTTTTGAAGGCATTTGGCTTGATATGATCAAACTACAATTTTTCGTTAAAGTTACCATCTGATTGTCTTCCTAAGTGCGTTTATGTGTGAGTATGTCCTTAAGAAACTTCGCATACTTGGGCATGCACTCCAAAGCTTCCACCAATGACAAAAACTTGGAAAACTGAGTGTCCACCTGATACTGTCTCACCCTTTGTGGATATGGAAGTTTAGGTTTGTAGGGTGGTGATGGTACATAAGGCCTTTCTTTTTCTTTCTCTTCTTCTATCTCCTTGTCTTTCCCTTTTTCTTGGCTATCCTTTTGCATACTTGATTCCTCCATCTGCTTGCCACTTCGAAGTGTAATAGCCTTGAGTTTCCCTTGGGTTGACCTCAGTATTGCTCAGTAGGCTACCTGTACTTCTAGAAGACAAAGCATCAGCAAGTTAACCTACCTGAACCTCCAAATTGTGGATGAATGAGGTATGGTTCTTCACAATCTGATCAAACTTTGCCTCCATCCTCTTTTGACTTTCCTCTTGGCTGGAAAACATCCTCATTTGGTTCTCTTTTTGAGTTGCCAATTTAAACCTAAAGACATCTATTAGTTTGTCCATTTTGCTCTCCATAGATCCAAGTCAATCTTGCTAAAATCCAGGAGATCTTTGCGGTCTTGCTTGGCCACCTGTATTGTTAGTACTCTAAGAAAATTTTGGGTTATTTTTCACCCTGGATTGTAAGTGTTAGAGTAAGGATTATTACCTCTTTGTGGCTAGCCAAGTAATTTACCTGTTCTGTACCATTGGATCCCAACAAGAAACATTCAGTTGAGCCATGGTTGCCTTGCCCACATAACTCACACTGTACTTGTATAGCTTTAGCTGTAGATGAAGATGCTCCTTGTATGTTACTCAACTATTTGGAAAGGGCCATGATCTATGCCTGTAAAGCTATAATAGAGTCAACTGGGATCATACCTTTTTGTTCCTTTTGCCCCTGTTTACTCCTCTCACTTGACCACAAACAAATATTGCTCACCAATTCTTTTAAAAGGTCATGAGTTGCATCAATAGTCTTTCTCATTAAAAAACCTCCAGTAGCTACGTCTATGGTTCCTCTCCTACTTTAATTTACACCATTGTAGAATGTTTACAACAGGAATTCCCTAGGATGGTTGTGGTGGGAACAACTTCTCTGTAATTCTTTAAACCTCTCCTAGGCTTCATATAGAGACTCCCCATCACTCTGTTGAAAGTTTGTGATCTCCTTTATGATTCTTGTTGTCTTGGTCGATGGGAAGTATTTCGCGAGAAATGCTTGGGCTAGCTGCTCCTAAGTAGTGATTTGTCCTAAACTGAGCAAGTTATACCATGCCTTTGCCCGATCTCTCAAAGTGAAAGAAAATAACTACAACTTCATGGCATCGTCACACATCCCATTAAACCTTAAGGTGTAGTAGATCTGTAAAAAATTTGCAATATAGGCGTTGGGATCTTCGTTGGACAGTCCATAAAATTGTACACTACTCTGAAGTATATTGAGGAGTGTCAGCTTGATTTCGAAATTATTAGCTTGAATCGCTGGCCTTGCAACTCCTTGAGGACTAAAACCTGGCATCATAAAGTCCATTAATGTCCTCTCAGCTCCTCCTTGCTCTCCTTCTTTGGCCATATTTCTTTGTATAATATCTCTTCGATGCTTCGCTCTTTTTAACTCTTGTTCGAGCCTTGTAATATCGGATAACTCGTTATCGCTAAATTCAGTCGATCTTCACATGCTCCTTATGTTCATGCAACTTCAAATACACAAAGAAAAGTATCAAAAACTCTTAAATCAAAATAACCTAAACTAAATAAGATGTTAAACAAACAATCCTTGACAATAGCATTAAAAACTTGTTGATTGAAAAACAGACTACTAGTTTTATTCTCAAAACTGCAAGTATATGGGTCGTAACTTGTAATAAAAAGGAGATATCAATCCGACAAGGATTATGCTTAGGCACCACTTAATTCAGATTGATTTTTATTTAAGAACCAAATTTTTTATAGAAATAAACTAGAAAATTAACTTAAATTAAACAACTAACAATGCACAAATGTTAACGCAAAAATGCAGAAACTTGGAATTTAAGATTTTAACAACTAGAGATCGCTTTTTCCCAATCTTATCTCCCTCATATTTTATTAACTAAATTGTGCTTTATCTAAGATGTCCTAATGTATTAACTATCCTCTCTCAAGATGTAATTAATTGTCCCAAACCAAATTAAATGGAAATGATTAAGCAGTCTCTCAATATACAAAATCAATCCACCAATTCAACTAGTTATTAAGTTATCCTATGGGTGATCAATTAATTGGCCAAGATCTCTCTCTAACTAATCAATTAAATTGATGAATGTAGGTTTATAAATTGCCAACTCTCTTTGTACAACTCTAAACAAATTACCCAACTCAATCTCTCAATATATTGCAGATATAACTCACCATTCATCATAAGCATCATTTATTCAAATCAACAAAATAGGAGTTCAACAAGAAGTTCAAAAGTAATCTTTATAAATAAATTGGCCACTCATGATGGCATTAACATCCCTAACAATCAAATAATCCATCATACAAATGCTAGAAGAGAAAAAAATGAAAGAAAACTAAATGAATCAAACTCCTCCTCTTCTTTGCCTGAATCTGGAAAATTCGATGTTGGTATGCTCTTTTCCTAATTATGAATGAAAAACCTTAATTCTCTACCTCTCTCAAGACTCTAAATTCGCGTTTTTACTCAAGGAGGTAAGTCTCCACCGATGCTCTCTCGTCCATAGGGTTTTATAACCTTATATAGTCATAAAAATCTAAAAAATAAGTGAACCTCGCTTATATCTTCGGGTTAGACATCCCATGATCATGGAAATTAGCATAAATCCCACGATCGTGGGTTCTTGTGTTATAAATCCTCTACTTCTCTTCTCCTCTCTTGGTCTCTAGCTCAATCACAAAGGTGGCCACCCTCCATTCCTACATAAAAATGATCAATTCTTACCCTAAATTAACATCAAACATAAAAGAATAACAATAAAGATCAAACTAAACAAAAACATACAAAATAAATCCTAAAACAGAACAATAATAATCTATTATGCAAGAAACACATGCCAAATACTTAGAAAAACAAACAATAATGCACAACTATCAATTCAACGGGGATATCAACGCCAATGACCCGGTTAAGCATTCCTTTTCTAGTTTTTGTTGTTTCTTTATCTCATTAGGAATTAATTATGTTATCTTGTGTTGATTGAATTGGGTATTGTGAAAAGATTATTTTAATGCGTTCATTAGATAGTTTATTTACAAACCCATTAGTATAATTTTAATCTGTAATTACTATATTTGAAATTCACGTGTAGCGACTAATGATTCGTAATCATTAGGGATAACATAACTTAGATTAAATGACACATTGTATGTGATTGTTGCCTTGATTAATTGATTTTCCAAATTCGTAATGCTACTACCTAATTGAATCTAGAGATAGTATCCTAAGTTATTTAGTAGTTAGGTTTAATTAATGATCGTATCTTGATTAAACACTACCTAATGGAAAACTCAGGTTAATTATTAACCCACGATTAATAGTCTCTAGGAGAGGTTTGAGAACAACAAATCATGGAAAGATATTTAATTAGGGTGTAGGCCGAGATTGAACCAAAGAACCGGATTTCCAATGAATTTACCACTTTCTTCATTTTTTGTATGTTTTCCTTAATTTGTTTTCATTAAGTTAGTTTTATTTTATTTTCTTATTTCTAAACACCTATTATTTTCATTTCAATAACTTTACGCACACTCTCTGTGTGGGATCGACCTAGACTCACCATTGCTATAGTAGTAGGTCTAGTTTATTTTGATTACCATTACAACACGTTGTCACACATATGGCAGAAGGAAAATCAAATCATTATAAAAATTTGGTAGTTGACTTTGATGCCACACATCACATTGCTTATGTTCTTCAAAATCTGTCTCAGCACTTATTTTATATTGGTAACAAGGACATTTTAGTCAACAATAGTAATGGCATACCTATATCGTATATTGGTTCCTCTTTTTTGAAATTTCATGTTATTATATTCACACTAAATAATATTTTATGAGAACCTTAACTAAACAAACCTAATATCTGCCTCTCAATTTTGTAAACAAAATAACTTTTCAATTGAATTCATTTCCTAACTATTTTCTTATGAAGGATTTGAATATAAGAGCATGCCTAGCCAAGGGGTAGAGTAGTCATAACTTGTAAAAACAATATTCTTCAACCATTCCTTTTAAGTCATGCATTCTTAATCCCTCTACCTCAGTGGCTTTATTGTCTCAATTATGACATTAGTGTCTTAGTCACTCTTTTCCTCTAATTCAAAAGAAAATTATAACTAGTAATTATATTCCATCTTCTTTTAATTACATAAATCAAATGTGTGACTTTTATATTTTAATAATAAAGTCATAAGCTTTTATTTACCAAGTCCTCTATCATTTATGATAAAACATATTAAGTTATATATTTAGATGTTATGGGACCAGTACCTGTGAATTCTCTTGGAAATTTTTGTTATTGTATCATTTTTTTACTATTTTACAAAGTACACTTTGTTTTATCCTTTTAAATTGAAATATAATGTGTGCATGGTTTTTGAGAAATTAACCAAAATCATTAAAAACTATTTTCACACCAAAATCAACCTTTTAGACAGATGGTGGACGTGAGTATAAATTACTTTAACATTTTCTTACTTAACAAAGCATTTGACAAACGACTTCCTTATTACATACACTAAAACATATTAGCTCTATCAAACCAAACACCATCATATTATGGAAACTGGTCTTACACTTCTATATAATGCCTCTATGCCTCTTTGTTTTTGTTCTCATGTATTTCAAAGTGCTACATATGTTATTAACAAAATGCCTACTCATATCCTCAATCATAATACTCTATACCATAAACTCTTTAGACGCAATCTAAAATATACCTCACTTAGAGTTTTTGTTTGTCTCTAGTATCCATGGCTTTGATCTTTTAACACTCATAAACTTGAAGCATGATCTTAGCCATGTGTATATCTATGTTTCTCCCTACCACATCACTTTTTCGTTATTGACTATCTCAAAGTGCATGTTTATCTTTAAAATGTTTTTTCTTTAAGGAAATTACCAAGCTAGGTCCTCTTCTAATATAAATATCTTAACTTCCACCTTCCTTAATTATATTTCAAAGTTTACAAATAAAAATCTTGATAGATTCAAAACTCTAGCTAGTGACGATATTGATCATGCCATCTTACTTCATTTTATACCTTGTTACAACATTCCTATTTTAAACCCCAATACCACTTTGTAAGTTGTCTTAACGCCATTTTCACCAACTCTCACTCCTTAACATACTACAACCTAGGTTAGTAGTTCAACTTCTTTACCTCGTAACTTTACCATGCCTAGTGCTATAAATTCATCCACTTCACTTAATAACATACCAACTTATGATTTAGGCCAAACTATAAAGAACATTACTTCTAGTAGACATTAACTAAACCCTCACATGTGATAACCCATTTCATAAACAATATCTAAAAACTAAAAAAATTAGTTTTCCTAAACACATACCCCTTAACCTTTCTTATAAAAATGGACCCCACCTTGTTTACCCAAACTCACAAGCATCCTCATTGGTGTGATGCTATGAGAGAATTTTTTTAGCTCTAAACAGATAAAACATGAACCTTTGTTCCTCCCTCTTCTATATAAAACATTATTAGGTGTAAATGGGTGTACAAAATCAAAGGAGACCCTGCGTTAAGCAAGTTTTACTTCTATAAAACCCTCAATAATCCACAAGTATACAGAATCATAACTAGTAGTATTGAGGTGTCGATCCTTTGAGGATTTAGTAAAAGTAATTGAATCCTAATGTTATCTAAGGTTATAACAAATGCGATAAAAATGAAAATAAAAGCTAAAACAACAAATTAAATAATTGAATATGATTTGATTAAAAATGAACTTTTGAAATTAACACACGTAGATCAAAATCGAGCACAATCACTTAACAATCGAGAAATCACATAAGACAAGATCAAACAATTATAGGAAGAGGGGATTCATTTTATCGTCAATTGTTACCTTAATTACTTTTGATTTAATTGGTATCGATCTTAGAATTTCAAAAGGTTGATTATTATCTCTCGAGACCTAATCATTAAACCCTAAATCATAGCCACTAATTGAATTCAAATTTATAATTTTTTTTGCAATTTCTCAATTAGCCCACATTCCAGTTAGTTCTTAAGCAATCTAATAGACAATTGGGTCCTTATACAAGATCTCTCTTCGTATAATTACCAATTTGATGTTTATGCGATCTATTAGGTTGTTAATTCTCATTACCCAACCCAATCATGTTACTATCGGTTCACCCTCTTGATTTATTACCGAAGTATGCAAAAGTTATAAACAATCACAATACCCAAGCATTCATTAACATCAAAAGCAAATAAGTCACAATTAATTCAAAAATCAATCCCAAATGAAGTTAAAACATCCTTAACAAAATATTCATCATCCTTAAATCCAAAACATACATTAGATGAAGTGAATAACAAGAGGAATAAAGAAATTAACTTGGAAAGGAATGGTTAGAATGGTTAGCAGCAACTCCCCTTCTTCTTGTTCTCCTTTTCCCTCCTTCTTCTCTCTTCCTTGTCTCCTTCTCTAAATGATAAGATGGAGGCTCTCTTGATTAGGTCATCTTATGTCCTTTTATAGTTCTTTTGCCTTTTAGGGTAAAAACTATGTTTTACCTAGGCCAAAAAGTCCAAAATAACCCTCCAAAAATGAAAACAAAAGCAAATCCATATGCCTATCTCACGCCTATCATGATCATGCCCTTAAAAGTTAGCTTCTGTCACTATTGTCACCCTGGTTGGATCACTTCTGTCATGACTGTGACAGCGATGTCAAGATCATGGCGTGGCTCATTCTCCAAACTTTCTCCAACTTCCTTTGATCTTCGTCATCTGATTTCAAACACTAACAAATGCATCAAAATACCTCAAGTGAACAAAATTAAAGTTCAATAACATGTTCTAAACCACATAACACTAAAAAACATAAATATATAATCACATTACATAATTTTAAGCCTTAACATGCATAATTCATCTAATCATCACCTAAAAACACACTAAAACACTGACTAAAATATAATGTAAACTACAACTATCAATATCCCCACACTCAAACTTTTGCTTGTCCTCAAGGAAAAATAGAACAAATACAAACTCAAACACCAAACACCAAACAATAACACATATATACACGTATATACAGTAATGATAAAATGACATCTAACTTCACAAAACTAATTTAACTGCAAACATAATCCTTTAAATTATTCTAACTTATTAACTTATGAAATCTATGGCTAAGCACTTCGGACTAAATATGCATATTAATCAAGACCTTAACGTTATATTCACTCACCTTCAGAACTTGCACATACACATTGATAATTAGCTAGTCAATTAAAATTGTAACTATCCTTCAGCAAATTTTCATGAAAATTCATGCTATTCATAAAGATCAGTAAGATTTATTTAT
This sequence comes from Erythroxylum coriaceum, assembly GCA_026874005.2. Classification (NCBI taxonomy): domain Eukaryota; kingdom Viridiplantae; phylum Streptophyta; class Magnoliopsida; order Malpighiales; family Erythroxylaceae; genus Erythroxylum; species Erythroxylum coriaceum. Next base: position 2,270 of record JANQAP020432994.1, on the reverse strand, counting down.
CAAAACACTATTTTTGTTAATTTTCTTTGAAATTGACCTAGTCTTTTGATGCGAAGGCAAACATTTGTGATGACTGTCCCCCAATTATTCAACTAGGTCATGTTTTATTAATTAGCTTGGTTGGAATGTCATTCTAGCCTTTTGACGTGAACACAAACATTGGTGATGAATGTCCCTAGGTTACTTAGCTAGATCACATTCTCAATAAGCTACTAGCTCTATTTATAACCCAAAGGCGAGCATAATAGTTATTTGTTAACAACACATAATTTTTTTCCACATTTTATATTGCCTACCTCATTTCTTTAACTAATCTTCCTCATGAAAAGATAATAATGATGCTACTTATTCAATTGACCTAAAATTATAAATGTATGTAGCAAATTTCCTAAGGTGAATTAATTAACATCATATCCTAATTAACATGCATATTTAACCAAAGATACCTAGAACATGAATTTCATAAGCTAATAGATCTTTACAACTTAAAAGACTATGTTCAAAGCTTAACTAATTCCATTAAGTCCTAGTCATTACCACATTCACACGATTCACATCATGAAAACCTAAACAAAACTAACGTACGATTCACACTATGAAAACCTAAACAAAACTAACATATGACATACAAAATTCACACTCAACATAAAATAACAATGGAAACCTTTTGACACTAGGACAACGCATTGTATTGGACCCCAAACTTTTCTTGGAAGTTGGAACCATTAAAATGATAAATTGTTGGCGATTAGGCATGAGTATAGAAAAAAAGAAGAATTATTGAATTAGAAACGATAGATAAGATTAAGGTAGTGAATGTAGTAAGTTGATGATGAATGGGTATATGTGTGTATGTTCTGTTATTAATGTTCATGATCAATCATGGACTATAATTTTTATGGATGATATTGAGTTGAAATGGAGTTGAGAATGAGGAGTCAAATGAGTAGAGATTAGGGAGTTTAATGAAGTAAAGTTGGTAGTTGAATGGTTATGCTCATGACTTTCCAAGTTATACATTGCACTTTTCAAGTTTTCCATAAGGGTGAGAATTTGTGTTCTGGCTTCGAGGGAAATACTGTATTGATCTAGGCTGAATTGGATGAAGTTGCCTTCTTGTAAATTGTAGATTATTTTTCTAGCTTTCCAATGATATATAGTATGAAATTTTTGGACATTGGAGTTGAGAGATATGATTATTAGAAGTTTGGGATATTGCATAGGATGGACTTTTGGGACAACTACAGTATTTTGAAATTTTGACACATTTAGAGGCAAATTTTGCTTTTGAAAATTTTCATGGAAGTTGTAGATCTAGAAGTCTTCTTTTAAAACAGTCTTTGAATGACCTTAATCCGATACTTGTAGTGAAAGTTATACCCTTTTTTACCAAGACAGGTCGGAGGAAGAAAAGAGAGAAGAGGAAAGTTGCGATCACGACAATGCGGCCATGCGCGCCAAGTCGCGATCGCGACCAGCAGGTTCTCGCACCAGGTCGCCATTGCGACACGCAGGTTCTTTCTCCCAGTCTGAACATGTTTCACTCTTTTGACCATAACTTTGTCGTCCGACCTCCAAATGACCTGATTTTTTAAGCATTGAATTTCTAACAAATTCCTCTATCTCTCCACAAAAAGTTATAGCTTTTGGTATTAATTTTAAAAATATTGATTGAATCAAAGTGAGGGGATCGGTTGGAAGAGTGTGAGTTGGATATTTTTACTGAACATGCTTCAATATTTTGATGATATGTTAATCCATAGAGCTCCAAATGAGATGATTATTGTTTCTGAATAATCTAGAGACATAGAGATACAAATTATCTGAAGGAATAGAATTTTAATTCAGACCCTAACACTTTCAATTTCTGCGGTGAAGTTGGGTATAGTGTACTGTTTTAGTGCAAAAATAGTCCGAAAATGTTTGGACTATAACTTTCTTATTTTTTAACCAAATTGAATGATTTTGGTGTCATTAGAGACTTAAGACAATGGGGAACATTTTTCTAGAAGGAAGTGTTATCAAATTTCTTCATTTACCTGATTAGAATAAGGAGTTAAAATGTTAGTAGTTGATAGACAAAAGGGCCAAAATTGGGAGAACCAATTAAATGAAGGATAAAAAGGGAAGAGCAAGCAAAATGTGGTCTTGTTTAAAAGAAGAAGTGGAAAATCGTGGGAGTTAGAAAAGAGGAGAGAAAACGTAGAGAAGAAAGAAAGAAGAGTGCGAGGAAGCTAGGGGAGAAAGGAGAAAGAAGGAGAAAGAAGAAG
>JANQAP020432896.1:0-11503 GCA_026874005.2 Erythroxylum coriaceum | reverse complement strand
TAAAGAAGAATATACCATTCAGATGGACTGATGAATGTCAAAGAAGTTTTGAGGAACTAAAGCATCGGTTAACTACAACACTGATGTTAACTATTCCATTTGGATCTGGAGGTTATGTGGTGTATAGTGATGCTTCATACCAGGGGTTAAGATATGTTTTGATGCAGTATGGTAAAGTGATTACATATGCATCGAGATAATTAAGGTCTCATAAGTTTAACTATCTGGTTCATGATTTAGAGCTTGCTACAATGATATTTGCTTTGAAAATTTAGAGACATTATTTATATGGTGAGACATTTCAAATATTCATAGATCATAAAAGTTTGAGGTATTTGTTGAGTCAGAAAGAATTGAATATGAGACAACGACGGTGAATTGCTGAAAGATTATGATGGCATAATTGAGTATCGCCCAGGTAAAGCTAATGTTGTAGCTGATGCATTAAGCAAAAAATCTAATAGTAATGTGGCACAAATTCAGACATTGAGGTTACCAAACCTAGTCCAACTAAGAGCATTGAATGTTGAGCTGACTTTGGGGCTGAATGAAGTAATATTAGCTACATTGAAGCTTAGACCGATGTTACATGAAAGGATAAGAAAAGTTCAAAGTAAGGATCCAAAATTAGTGAAGATTATTAAGAAGTTGAAATAGAATCTGAATTCTGAGTTTGAATTAAGAAATGATACATTATAGATGAAGTAGAGATTGTGTGTACCTGATGTGGATGATATGAGAAAATAGATTTTGGAGGAAGCACATATAGCAGCCTATGCTCTGTATCATAGTACTACCAAAATGTACAGTACGCTAAAACAACATTTCTAGTAGCTAGGGATGAAGAAGCAAGTGGCTGAATATGTTGCTAAATGTTTGATATGCCAACAGATTAAGACAGAGCATCAAGCTTTGGTTGGGAAGTTACAGTCATTGCCTATTTCAGAGTGCAAATGGGAGAGATTCACTATGGATTTTGTTATGGGTTTACCAAGAACTTCGAGGCAAAATGATGCTATAAAGGTTATTGTTGATAGATTGATAAAGTCAGCTCATTTCTTACCAATGAGAGAGAATAACACATTGGATCAATCAGATAGTGAGATTACATGGAGTTCTAGTGTCCATTGTATCAGATCGTAATCCCAGATTTACCTCGAGATTTTGGGGTAGTTTACAGACAACTTTAACTATAAGGCTAAATTTTAGTACAACATTTTATCCTCAAATAGACGGATAGAGTGAGAGGACTATTAAGGCTATTAAGGATATGCTCAGAGCTTGTGTTTTAGAGTTTCAAGGAGCATGGGATCAATATGTAGCTTTGATTAAATTTGCATATAATAATCATTATCACAGTAGTATTGGTATGGCACCATATGATGTGTTATATGGCAAAAAGTGTTGTTTGCCTTTGTATTGGGATGCAGAGGGTCTAAGGATTGTTGAAGGCTCAGAACTGATTAAAGATACTGTTGATAAAGTTAAACTAATCCGAAATAGAATTAAAGTAACACAAAAGAGGAAAAAGAGTTATGTGGATTAACACAGGAGGGATATGAAGTATCGAGTAGGGGATAAGGTGTTACTGAGAGTATTGCCTTGCGAGGAGTGTTGAGATTTGGTAAAAAAGGTAAGTTAAGCCCTAGATACATTGGTCCATATAAGATTACTGAGAGAGTTGGACCATTAGCTTACAAGTTAGCCTTACCAATAGAGATGCCTCAAATTCACAATGTTTTTCATGTCAGTATGCTCAGGAGATATTGATCAGATCTGACACATATGTTACCAGCACAGAAAGTTGAAGTTGCAAGTAATTTAAGTTATGCTAAGGAACCGATTAAAATAATGGGATATCAGAATAAGAAATTGAGAAACCGAGTGATCCCATTAGTTAATGTCCTTTGAAGGAATGATTCTAGAGAAGAAGCTACATGGGAGACGAAGGAGAACATGAGGAAATAATATCCCCACCTATTTGATCAATCAGGTAAAAATTTTGAGAACAAAATTTCTTGAGGGGGAGAATTGTAATATCCCGTTTTTCCATACTAAAGGTTAGGACCCTAGACCATTGTACATGAAAAATAGCATTGAGAAATTATGAAATGCATTGCTTTCACATACATACCATTAGCATACACACATGAATTATGATTTTTGTACACATTGCAAAGACTATTTATGCACTTTATTGACATATTCTGGGGTATAAAAGATTTAAAATAATCATGATATGAATTGTGAATTATTATGTGTATAATTTTGGTTTGATGGTTTCGATTATGAATTTGGAATTTATTTGTTACAATTGGGAGATTTATAAATTTATATGTATTTTTGGACTAGAAAAAATGTCAACATATGGAGGAAAAAATAGGATGACTAAGCCTATAAATTGAGTGACGCATGGCATTAGGATTAATTGATAAGTGGCTTAGATAATTGGGTGACAAATGGATTGGAAATTGACAAACAAATGGACTAGTTATTAAAAGACAAATGGGAACCATAGGGAGATGGCATGTGGCAAGTGACAAGTGTCACCACACTTGCCATACATCTATCTCACAATACACACTCACATAAGACCATTTCCTTGTCTTTCATTTCTACTTTTTTTACATGTTTTCATCTTCTTCTTTTTTCTCTCCATTTCACAACAGTCTCACAACCTAACCCTCAACGTTGAGTTTTGCTATCACCCTTCATTTTGCCACTCCACATACTTCATTGTCTTCTCTTTAATGATGAAAACCTAACCTTTTCCTCCTTAAAATGGTGCTGATCGTGTAGGTGGAGGAGCTAGGTTATTTGATGATTTGAAGAAGCTTTGGATTTAAACAAGTATAATATTTTTCTTCATGGCTTGGTTTAAGGATGGATTGATAGTGAAAATGGAGTAGAAAGTGTACTGAAATGTTGATGAAGAAATGTATAGGTTTATATTCTACTTTTGTATAAATGATGAACAATAAATTATATATTATTTTATAGATGATTTTGAGATGGAATTGAAGTCTAAATGATGAACTATGAAGAAGATATGTTTGATATAGGATGTAAGGGTTAAAATCTGGAAAAATTTAAAGAGAAAGGATGAAGAAATTTTCGGATTACATAACCCACGATTGTGGGAATGCCTCCACGATTGTGGGAATGCCTCCACGATCCTGGGAATTGCATGGATGATGAAATGTTCAGATGACACATCCCACGATCGTGGGAAGTCCTCCACGATCGTGAGAAAGGCATTAAAAGTGAAATGTTATCTTTTATGTGAGTGTTGATCAACTATGATAAGTTACTTTACTATGGTGCATTTAGACTTGATTGAGACTTGAAATGAACCTAGTTTGGTGTTGAATAAGTTGATAAAGTGTTTGATAAGTTTGGGTTGTTAATTAAAGTTATAGCTTAAGAATGGATTGTTGATACCAAGTGTTTAAAATCTAGAAATTTATGAATGATATAGGAATAATGGTGTTCATATGATTGTAAATGTGATCCAAAGGAATGAGTAAGGTTTATCAGGTATGAGTGAATGAAAAATTGGATATTGTGTGATTATATAATGCTATAAAAAGATTGATGAATGAATGATTTATTAGTTTAGATTAATCAAGTATTACTGAGGTATAGCCTAAGTGCAAACTAAACATATACAAGCTATAATGCTTTAAATGATCATAACTTGTGATTAAGGATACATACCCTAGAGTAGTCAAATTGAGCATGCATTGTACTATATATATATATATATATATCTGTGTGTGTGTGTGTGTGTGTGTGTGTGTGTGTGTGTGTGTGTGTGATTTAATACTTATATGAATGATCAAATTAGTAATGTGTGTACAATGTGTGTATTGCTTGAATTTAGACGCTGAAGTCGAACTCCAACATCCAAACATCGCCGGTTTATTGAGGTAATAGCTATTTGGAGCGTAATGTAAGTCAACCTAGATGTTTCTCACTAGGATTGATTGTATCTGCTTAAATTTCAATTATTGAACTGTTATTGATGTGAATGTGATAATTCCGGACATTGATAGTCTGAGGAGTTTGATAATTGAGATTGTGTTAGAAGTTTTTCATAATTGAATATGAATATGAAAGAAATATGTGTACTTAATGAAATGTTGAATTTTAGGATTAGATCCGATGAATATGTGAAAATGATTATATGTAATGAATGAAGTGATTGATTGCATGTAATGAGAAATGATGCATTTCCATCATATTGATATGAATGATCAAATAAAGGACTTGTGACTGGAGTGGCTAGTGAAAAAGAGCTTAAAGCTTAAAAATGCGTATGAAGAGTCACAGGCTCAGTATATGAATAAGTCCGGTTTTCACAATAGGTACGGGACAGTTATTAATGAGCTCGGTATTCACAATAGATACTAGACAGAAAAAAAAGGCGTTCAGTCAAAACATAGTAACAATGAAGGTGAGTCACATCTGCATTTTCATAAATAATTTGATATGTATTCACTGAATGATTGAAATGAATTGTTTGGATTGTTCTGAAATAGAAATGCAAAATAGTGTATACAAATTGTATTTGTTGAAGCATGTTGAAATGTGACGTGATATGCAATAATTGATGATATGATCTATTTGTGAATTGAAATGTGAATTGTCTTTGTTTCTTGAAATAAGTGAGCACTTCGAGGATGGTTCACTCACTGAGTTCGCAAAACACATCAAAATGCAAATATTGATTTTTAGGTACGAGGGAGACATAGTTCTTAAGGCAGACTAGTAGAAGCCTAGTACTGTCGATTTTGGACTCAAAACTAGCTCAAAGGTCGATCGGCTGATATTAAGGAGTTTAGATAGAGTACTTTTGTTTAGTTCTCATTTTATGTAGAATATGATGTAAAGAGTAGTAAACTCTAGTATGTTTTTGATACTGTATGTATTGATTATGTAGTGAAACACTACAATGTAAATATGTTTGTGAATGAAATGAGGAGTTGATCTTTTGATTAATTATGTTTTGTATGATGCCATATAAATGAATTTGATTGTTCTAACATGTCACTTTCATAGGGTATGTTCTAGAATGTCCTCAAGATTTTCAGACTTGTGCTCTATGGAGGTGGTGTGTTACACTAAAGGGGTATTTTTTTTTGGTGTTTTTAGAAGTAGTTCCTAGATCATAATAGAAGTATTGCCAAAAAAATAAGTAAATGTTTGTTGAAGCAAGCCTTACTTTCAAGAAACATGCTTAACCATTTATCATTTACATGTGCCTAATTAGTCTTGCTCTAGATTGGAAGTCTCTAGAAGATTAAATTATAAGCATATACATATATGACTTGCATCTTAACCATTTTTGATTTCAATCTAATAATAAGATGAATCATTTGATCATAAATAAATTGATTAAATAAACTCAATTGGAATCATATAATATAATTGTTCTTCTATTGAAATGGAAATGGCGTTTAATGATAGTCTCCCAATATATCCTTAAGAAACGTAACCTCTTACTAGTAATTTCTTTAATAGATCCTTAAGAAATGTAACCTCCTACTAGTAATTTCTTTCAACTTTGTTTCTAATAACCAAACTAAATATAAATTATTTTCAGTAATGAAGCTGTTAATTGCTAGTTATTTCAAGGGGTAGTTAATCCCTTTACACTATAGGAAATAATCTTTATTACGAATGATTAAGGATGAGGCCCTTGTTTTCCTCTTTGAACTCTTCTTTTTTATTGTTATGAATTCAATCTTTGATCTAAAAGTGGATGTGTCAATTTCAAAAATGGAGTTATAGAGGTTAGGATCTACACTCCTAAATTGAAGTTTAAGGGATCCAATTACACCTATTAGATTGGTATCCATTAAGGTGATGTCATTTTTAGGATTTGCCAATAGGTGGGGCTCTGGTAAGGATCCCTAATTTTTATTGATATCAGGACCTTTGATTGGACTATTTTGAGTTAGTGATATGTGTTTAAATTTTGATTCATTTGATATGCTACACTTAGTAATTAATGCCTTAGAAATGCTTAAGATATCACTATGACTCATATGTGAATTTAGGCACAATTTAGAAGCAAAGAAGTTAAAGTGAGTCAAAAGCACAATATTTGGGCCACTTTTTGAAGAAGCATACTTGTGTTTATGAAATAAGAAGAAGAAAACAAAGACAAGAGGAAGACAAGAAAAATGAAAATGAAGACAAAAAGAAGATTTAAAGCTGTTCACAGCACGTGCATGAAATTTGCATGCAATTACATGAATTAATAGCAGCACAGTAGGATAAGAAAAGAAGAACAAGCCAATAGACTAAAACTTTTGTGAGGATAATAAAACACATGCAGTAGATGTTGGGGTAGAAACGCAAACCACGCCTGTAATTAACATAGATCAGACGTCTGCATTTAACGCAAACGTTGTGCGTTAAATTAAAAAATGTAGATGTTGTCTGAATTTAACATAGACGTTTGTGTGGAATGGGATGCGTTTTAATTAAAACGTACAATAACAAGGTGGGGGAGTGAATAATAGGGTGGACTAAAAACTAAATAGAAAAAGAGAGAGTAGCATAAAGAAGGGAGAGTGGAGGCGTTGTGATTCTCTCATCACTTTTTCATCACTAAAGTAGCTATAGAGATGATGATTGATGCTTAGAGCATAAAAATAGAGATGGATGGCTAACTTCCCAATGCCGGTTCAATGGGGATATCAATGTCAAGTCATAGTTAAACCATTTTATCATATTAATATGTAATTTCTTTTCATATTTTTATGTTATTTATATTGATTTGATTGGGTTTTGGAATGGATGATCTTAATATGTTATTTTGATTGTTTTATTTCAAATCTATTGCTATAACATTGAATGTAATCTGTAATTGTTACTTTTGATGTTTGTTAATAGCATCTACCGATCCTATATCATTAGGAACAATATAACTTAGGTCAGATAACCCAAACGTGTGAGGTTACTACTTAGATTGATCATTTTCCATATCGTAATGCTGCTACCAAATTAAATCTAGAGATTGTATCCTAGGTTATTTGGTAGTTTGGTTTAATTAATGATTGTATCATGATTAAACAAAACCTAAGGGAAAATCATTCTATTAGTCTCAGATCGATAGTCTGAAGAAAGTTGTAAAGATGTTAGGATGATGAAATATGCCTGATCGTGTTTAGGTCGAGATTGAACCTAGAACTGGACCTTAATTATATTCGACACTTTACTTATTTTCGATTGCTTACTTTAGTTTGTTTTTGATAGTTTATTTTGATTTGATTTTCTAAATTGATTAAAATCCTATAACCCCGCTTTTACATTTTCCTAACATCAATTAATTTTGGTTACAGAAATTAACCAAACATTCCTTGTGGATTCGATCCTGACTCACCTTAGCTACAAATTTTAGTATGCAGAGTTAGGTAAATTTTACAGTGTACTTGACACGTGCTGTCAAATTTTGGCGTCATTGCTGAGGAATGTGGTAGCTTAATTTTCGTATTTTATTTTAGTTAGTGTTTTGTGAATATATTTATTTCTTTTTGATTATTTGTTAACTTTTAAAAGTTTGTGAGTTTTGGTGTATGGTAGTTACGAGATCTCTTTGAAGAGAAATCGAGCAACTTGATTCGGGTATCGAGAGATCATTACAGAGATTGTGTAAGGAAGCAAGGTCAACTTTGGTAGAAGACTTGGAATTAGAATTTGAAGACACGATGGCAAATCTGATAACTCTAAGGGAGTTAGCTACACCCGATTTAAATCAAAGACTATTATGCATAACATTTCTGAATTTTACTAAACATATTACCTTTGAGTTAAAATCTGGATTAATTCATTTATTGCCTAACTTTCATAGTCTTGCAGGGGAGGATGTACATAAGCATCTTAACGAATTTGATGTGGTGTGTTTGAGCATGAAGCCTCACGGGGTGACCGACAAGCATATCATATTGAGGGCCTTCCCGTTCTCACTCAAAGATGCAGCAAAGGATTGACTATTTGACTTACCAGTTGGAAGCGTGAATACTTAGTTAGAGATGAAGAGATTATTCTTGGAAAATATTTTTCGGCCTCAAAGACACAAGTATTCGAAAGGAGATATGTGGTATTAAGCAGCACAACGGAGAATCTCTTTAGGAGTATTGGGAGTGGTTCAAGAAATTATATGTTAGTTGTCCACATCACAACATACTAGAGCAACTTCTCATCCAATATTTTTATGAATGACTACTACTAATGGAGAGGAGTTTGGTTGATGCAGTAAGTGGTGGGGCACTTTACGAGAAAATCCCATTAAAGCAACAATATTACTTGAGCAGATGATTGCTAACACCCAATAATTCAGCACTCGCAATGATGTTCGATGAGTAAACAAGGTAAACACTTCATCCATTAAAAATCAATTAGACGAACTAACATCTTTTATGAGATAGATTACAGTTGGATAGGCATAAGCAAAGTGTGCGAGCTATGTTCAAATATGAGCCATCCAACTCATGAGTGCCCGATGTTGCAAGAAGGAAGTATGGAGTATGTAAATGCTACAAGAGGAAACTTCCCAATCCAATACAACCTGTACTCGTAAACATATAACCCAAGTTGGAGGGACCATCCCAACTTTAGTTATAGAGGGAACATACAACAAAATTACTTACAAAATTGGTCGTAAAGAGCATAAGGATTTCAACTAAGGCAATAAGAAGCACAGAGAGCCTCTTTGTCCAGTTCAGGTAATTCTATGGAAGAATTGATAAAAACTCTTACTACTAACAATCTCCAATTTCAACGGAACCTGCAGCAATAGCTACAATAGTTCCTACAAGAGACAAAATCAAGCATAATAATTTGGAAAATCAAATGGGTTAGATGGCAGCGAGGATAAACTATATCTAATCACAAATTGGAGAAAAGCTACCATCCTAACTTGAGGTGAATTCGAAGAATGTCAGCGCCCTAATCTTAAGGGGCGGAAAAGAGATTAAGGGTCCTAAAAAAATTCCAACAAGGATTGCTATTGACGAAAAGATCGAGAAGGAATTGGGGAAGGAAGAAAATCTGTCATTGAGCATGAAGGTAAATTTCAAAAGCCCCAATATTATTAAGACTAATCCTCCACCTTTTCCTAACAGATTGACAAATTTGATCAAGGAGGAGAAGGATAAATAGATATTGGAGACTTTCCAGAAAGTGGAGGTCAACATACCTTTCCTCGAGGCATTTAAGAAAATAACAAGGTATGCTAAATTTCTTAAAGAACTATGTACATATAAGAGGAAACTGAGGGGTGATGAAAAAATAATGATGGACGAAAGTGTAACGGTAGTATTCAGAAAGAAGATGCCTCCAAAATGTTAGGATCTAGGTATGTTTACCATTCCTTACAAAATTGGGAATACTGTGATCAATACAACTATGTTGGACTTGGGTGCCTTAATTAATGTGACGCCTCATTAGATTTATACTTCTTTGAGTTTGGGTCCTTTGAAGGAAATGAGTGTGATAATACAATTGGATAACCGCATTAATGCTTATCCTAATGGGTGGTTGAGGATGTTTTGGTGTAGGTGAATAAGTTAATATTTTCTGCAGATTTCTATGTTATGGATATGAACGATGACACTTCACGTAATATGATACCTATCTTGTTGGAGAGACCATTTCTTAATACGGCTCCAAGTAAGATAGATGTTCGTGAGCGCACCTTCATAATGGAATTTGATGGTGAAGTGATTCATTTCAATGTTTTTAATGCCATGAAACATCCTCCTGAGGATCATTGTGTTTTTTCTATTGATATAATTGATCCCTTAGTATAGGAAATGTTCAAATTAAGTTGCAAGGATCAATCAAAAATGGTTTTGACTGAGGATATGAAAGTAGAAGCCAACATTGATGTTGAGATGGGAGAAGAGCTTATAGACACAACGTCCGTATTGGAATCATTGGAGAACTTCCAAAAAAGTTATGATTTGGCTTCTATACAACTACCTGAAACTCAACAGAAGTTGTTACCTTCTGATGTGCAAGCACCAGAATTGGAATTGAAGCCACTCCCTACACACCTGAAGTACGCCTATTTGGGAGATAAGTAGACTCTCCCAGTTATCATTTCAGTGGAGTTGACTTCAAATCAAGAGGAGAGGTTGGTTCAAATGCTAAAAGAGTGTAAGAACGCCATCGGGTGGACTGTTGTAGATATCCAAGGAATAACCCCTTCCATATACATGCACCACATTTGATAGAGGTTGATGCAAAAGCTATAAGGCAAGCTCAGCTTAGGTTAAATCCTCTGATGATGGAAGTTGTGAAGAAGGAGGTGTTGAAACTTCTTAATGCTGGGGTGATCTACCCGATCTCTGATAGTAAGTGGGTAAGTCCTATCCAGGTGGTTCAAAAAAAGTCTGGAATCACCGTTGTGACAAACCAAGAAAGTTAGTTTTTTCCCACTCGAGTGCAAACTGGGTGGCAAGTATGTTGATTATAGAAAGTTAAATTCTGCTACTCGTGAAGACCACTTTTCCCTTCCTTTTATTGATCAGATGCTTAAGAGATTGGTTGGCTATGACTAGTATTGCTTTTTAGATGGCTTTTCAGGTTATCTTTAGATCTCGATCGTATCAGAAGATCAGGAGAATACCACATTTACAAGCCCATTCGGTACGTTTGCTTACCGAAGGATGCCATTCAGATTATGTAATGTACCCACCACATTCCAAAGGTGTATGGTAAGCATTCTTTTTGAATTTGTTGAGAGGATTATTGAGGTATTCATGGATGATTTTAGTGTGTATGGATCTTTTTTTCATAAATTTCTTGAGAATTTTGCCATTATCTTAGAACGATGTATAGAAACTAACCTTATGTTGAATTAGGAAAAATGTTTAAGGGTATTGAAGTAGACAAGTTTAAAGTTGATCTTATTTCTTCCTTACCTTACTCCTCTAGTATGAGGGAACTGCGTTCTGTTCTTAGGCATGCAGGCTTTTATCGAAGGTTCATTTAAGGACTTCTCGAAGATAGCCACACCGCTATGCAAGTTTCTTCAATAAGATGTCTCCTTTGAGTTTGACGAGAAGTGCAAGGAATCATTCAACAAACTTAAGGAGCTTCTGACATCCCTACCAGTGATTCAACTGCCAGATTGGAACCTCTCCTTCAAGATCATGTGCGATGCAAGTGATTATACAATAGGGGCAGTTCTAGGAAAAAGAGTAGAAAAGTTTTGCATGCCATCTACTATGCTTCCAATACCCTAAACCCAACTTAGATGAATTATTCAACTACTGAAAAAGAACTATTATATGTGGTTTTTGCATTGGAAAAGTTTTGATCATATTTGGTTAGTGCTAAAGTGATTGTCTATTCTGACCATGTTGCTAGTAGTATGCCCTAAGCCAATGGTCATATGTGACTTTTGTACTGACATTCTGATTTATTATTTATATATATTATGAGGTATTCTTTTATATATGCATGTATATTGTTTATGTAATGTGAT
>JANQAP020432799.1:0-15967 GCA_026874005.2 Erythroxylum coriaceum | reverse complement strand
TCCTATAATTCTCTAAAAATGAGAAAACCCTAATCATCCTCTCCAATACCAATTCTCATTCACACAAAACACATTTTTTATAAAACACAATTATTCACACTTAAACCGGGAAAATGTCATGAATGCATGTACAAGCATTTACATGTGCAAAATTTTACTATTTACTATTCATGTGCATATATGAATGCATGAATATGTCAATGCCATATTAAACACTCCTAACCCATGCCAAAATACCAAATTACCCTTCCCATTGGTGAGGGGATGTTACAATTTCATGCTCATCTTCCTATCAAATTTTGGGGGGATGCCATTCTCATTGCAACATCTATCATCAACCAAATTCCATCTATCAACCTCAATCACTTGTCTCCTTATCAATTATTGTTTCATAACCCTCCCAGCTACGCACATTTCAAGTCATTTGGACGCCTCTATTTTGCATCTAACCTTACTGCTAACGGAAAGAAACTCGATAGTAGAGCAAGAAAATGCATATTCCTAGGCTATCCTACTGGTACTAAGGGATATAAACTCTATGACCTTCATACTCATTCTACATTCATTTCTAGAGGTCTCATTTTTCATGAAACTATCTTTCCCTTTCAAAATGACTCCATACAAAATTTTGAATTCTACCAACCCTATAGACATTCCAAATCTTGTTCTCCCTACTCTACCTACACATTACTCTGCCGAACCTGTAATCACTCTTCCTGACTCTGATATTGATGCTCCACCAGAAAAACATTCCAATTCATCAGCTCCTGTTCCTCTTAAAAAAAGTACAAGAATCCACAGATCACCATCTTACCTACAAGATTATCACATTAATCTTCTCTCCAGCTATCCCACCACATGTGCACCACACATTACAACTCATCCAATCCAAAATCAAGTCTCCTATGATAGGTTATCTCACTAACAACAAACTTTCAGTGTATCTGTTATCACTCATACAATACCTTCTACCTATTAAGAAGCTATGAAATTTATTCACTGGCAGTAAGCTATGCAGGATGGATTAGCTACACTTGAAGCTAATTGTACCTGGTCTGTTGTTCCTTTACCTCTTAACAAGGGAGTAATATGATGTAAATAGGTGTACAAAATCAAATATCATTCTGATGGATCTATAGAATGGTATAAGGCAAGGCTGGTTGCTAAAGGTTATAACCAAAAGGAGGGCTTTGATTATCAATAAACATTTAGTCTAGTAGCTAAACACACTACCATTAGATTATTTCTTGCTTTAGCTGCTACTGACAATTGGTATCTCTCATAAGTAGACATTAGTAATGCATTCTTACATGTTGATCTGTAGGAAGATGTTTATATGGAGCTACCACAAGGTTATCACCTTGAGGGGGAGAATCGTAACAGCTCCAAAAATGATCTACAAGTTATAGAAATCATTCTATGGGCTTAAATAAGCATCTCAACAATGGAATGCGAAATTTATCGAGTGTTTACTAGCTCATGGGTTCAAGCAATCCAAGGCAGATTATTCTTTGTATACGAAACATACGAAGGAAGTATTTCTTGTCCTATTGTTATATATAGATGATATATCCATTGCAAGCAGTACCCAGTTTCTTATTGATGAGTTAAAGGATATTTTAAGGTCTCATTTCAAAATTAGAGACTTGGGGGAACTCAAATACTTCCTTGGACTTGAACTAGTCAGATCTGGAAAAGGGATTTATTTGTCAGAGGAAATACACATTTGAAATGCTGCAAGAATATGGACAACTTGGAACAAAAGCAAGTGTTATACCTATGGAGGTTAATCATGGCTTAACGCACACAGATGATGGGGTGTTGAAAGATCTTACTTTTTATAGGCAATTAGTTAGGAAGTTGCTATACTTAACAATTACTAGGCCTAATATTTGCTATGGAGTACACGTTCTCACACAATTCATGAATAAGCCAACCAACAAGCATCTAACAATAGCCTACAGAATTTTGAGATATTTGAAGAAGGCATCAGGGCAAGGAATTCTAATGACAACAATATCAAATTACAGGATCAAAGCATATTCCAATAGTGATTGGACTAGTTGTAAAGAAAATAGAAAATCAGAAACTGGTTTCTGTATCTTTATTGGAGAATCTCTGGTCAGTTGGAAGAGTAAGAAACAAAGCATCGTGTCCAGAAGTTCAACAAAAGCCAAATATCATGCAATGGGAACAACCACATATGAGGTTATCTGGATTCTATATCTGTTAAATGATCTTGGATTTAAACAGTGGGAACTTGTGGAATTATATTGTGACAACATCTCTGCCATATATATCTCTAAAAATACAATGTTCCATAAAAAGACAAAGCATATAGAACTGGATTGTCATTTTTTCAGGGAGAAAGTGCTTGACGGAACTATAAAGCCTACTTATTTGAGAACAGAGGATCAAGTGGAAGATTTGTTGACAAAAGCTTTTCATCTAGCTTGATATGAAGGGTTAATGAGCAAGATAAGCTTATTCAATATATATGCACATCTTGAGGGGGAGTGTGAACGAAAGAAGCTGAATGAGGAAGGCAAATGACAGTGGAAGAGTTGGTTAATTATAAATATATTTATGAATTATATTAGTTACGTAATCAGTTAATTAGTTGTGACTAACTTTGACCAATTGTATATAAATAGAACACTGTGAACTCAATACAGATAGATTTTTCATTCTTCAAATTCTGTTTTCAAATTGTTTCATTTCTCAAAATTGTCAGCTCCATCTCAACACTGAACTCCAAGATCTAAAGAAGAATGATCTCATTGTATCTCAGTATTTGGAAAATGTCAGATGTTTAACAGATGAACTAGCTGCTACGAGAAGAGCTTAATCTTATTCCAGACCTGGTATCTTTCATGAACTTTGCAGGCATTACTTGCAAATGAAATTCTTCTTCACTCTACCCAAGAAACTCCAATAGCTAACCTCACCTATAAATCTACCTCCTCTCAACCACCTTTATAGCATTTTCCATATACTCATATACCAAATTCTCAACGTCCATCTGCTCCTCACTTTAATCAAAGATGCAACAAAGGACCATGTCAAATATATAGCTTTCGCAATAACATTATTGATAAGTGTCGTCGTTGTTATAGATCTCTCCCTAGTCAACAAACTACGTATGGACTGATTCCAATACACCAAAAATAGTTTCTCCCCCCCATAAAACTATAGTGATGATCTCCTACATGCTCCATCTTTTCAACAAGGCAGATAATTTCTAACTTGGTATCCTGAAACAGGTGCAAATGCCTGTGTAACTCTAGTTACTTCCAATCTTAACATAGAAAATACTACATAGGAGGAGACCAAATTCATGTAGGGAGTGGATAAATACTTCAAATTTCTCATTCTGGTAATGGTTTTCTATTCTATTCCTTATAAACATTTTCTTCCTGAAGATATTTGACATGTTTCGCCATTAAGAAAAACCTTATCTCTGTCTTTATTAATTTTTTAATAAGGACCAGGTAGCCAGGAAAACCCTCCTTTAAGGCCTGACTAAAGGCGATCTTTTACACTTCCTTCTCCTTTTAAGCTTGCTCTTCTTGTTGATCATGTTCCTTTTGTAGACTGGTATGCACGTCTCGGCCATCCTTATTCTCAAACAATGTCCAAAATTTTATATGAAAGTAAATTTCCAAGTTCAGTTAAAATATATGTTATGATATCTTATTATTTAATTTTGGAAATTATTTGACAATTAGACCTAGTTGGATTTATTTGGGACTCTTTCAAGATAAGTTTGATAATGTTTAAAATCATAATCAAGATGGCATTTAATCGATAATCTATTTTGGGAATAATGGCTATCTAAGGTAGCATATTCTTTGGGGATTTGGTTGGTTTTTGGTAGCTAGACTATGGATGGAATTTACGTAAGATGGGAGCTGGAGTGGTGTGAATCAACGACAATTTCTATATGACCTAGTGGCTGGGATTTTAGGGCTATCTTGGATAATATTTTGCAGCTGATTTTATAGGATATGATTCTAATATGGTGCTAAATTTTTGTTCAAGAGTTACGTGAACTTTTATGGGCCGTGTAATTGTCGATTTTGTGTGATTTTGTTAGCTATGTTTTCTTTTGTTTTGAATGACTATTGAGGGAAATTTGGTAATTGGTTTTATCTTGTGTTTGCATGAATCTTTGGTGGCAGTTAATCATTTTTATGGTGTGTTAATTTGTGGTTGTTGGTTGTGATTTGTGGGGTCTGAAAACTTCACAAGTTTTTGTGATTGTTGAAGTTGTCACTTATAGTCAATGGTGTGTGTGAACAATTCTAGCAGTGTTTTGTGGATTTTGCAGCTTCGATGTTTGTAACATTTTGATAAAGAAACATTTATTTTGTTGGTGATTCTGTCCAGATTTGTAGTTGTATTTTATGTTTATCGTGGGTGACTTTCTGGGCTGTCTTTGCAGTGTTGTTTATGTGAAAAACTCCAACAGTTGTTGTGCGTGTTGTAGTTTTATTAGTTTAACGTTTTAGTGATGAAACATTTTTTATTTTGTTAAATTTTTGTGGCTGTTGTGAGTGGGATGTTTCAGTAACTATATCGAAGGTTCACAACAGATCTCTTGGTGGACAACCTCTCGTTCTTTCATTGATGAAACGACATATTTAGGAGAGTTGCTTTTTATCTTAAGTGTTGTCTTTATTTATGTTCGTTATTATTTCAATCACTTGAATTATTTTATTTTCATGATTTATTATCAAATACTGTTGAGAAAATCCTCTATTGAGGTCAACACGAGATGGTCGTGTTATTGGGAATGGTTTACTTTCACAGGTTGTGAGAACGAGGGATAGTGTCAAGAGTAAGGTGAGTCAACTCTGTAATGCCTTGAGTAAAACTATTGTTATTCTTTGTTAAAAGTGATTAAGCTGTGTCAGGCCCCCATAGACATAGACAAAGTGTGCCAAACTGCGTTATCAAATTTCGAGTGTTGATTTGCCTATTTTGCATTTAATTTTTCTGTTTTTGTTTATGATAAAAATTCACAGTTGTTACACAGTTGCTTTATATCAAACAACCACAGATACAGACAGAACTAAATTTTTGCAAAACTACTTTTTTCTGATTTTTCAATTGGTAATTGGCATTCTTACCAATGTTGAGATGAACTTGTTAAAGGATAAACGAGAGAAGAACAAAGGATTGGCATTGCAAGCCAAGATTGGTAAAGCCATGAATGACTTAGAAGATGAATCCAATGAGAATGAGGATATGGAGTTATTGACAAGAAATTTCAGCAAATGTTTAAAGAAAGTGAAGAAGGATAGACTTGAGTTTAGATAGAACAGTGAGAGTTCATCAAATAACAATTTTAAACAACAAGTTAAAACTCAAAAGGGTAAAAAAAATGAAGAAAATTCATTGACATGAATGTTAAGGCTTTGGACATATTCAAGCAGCACGCGCTAACACTTTGAAGAAGAGAAAAGGGAAGTCCTATGCAAGCACTTGGAGTGAGAATGATCCCAAAAGTGAGTATGGTAGTGAGGAAGAATTTGTGATTAGTGTTGCGTTGGTTACTTTATACAACAAAAGTCTAGTTGCTTGCTTAACAACAACCAAGAAGGAAGAAACTGATGATGAAACAGTGGGTAAATCAATCCAAAATTTTGGGAAAATTGCAGATGAATCAGTATAAAGTTTAATTTCAAATTATGACAGTGATGATAGTGATTCAAAAGACAAAAGTGAGGATATTTACAAAGCCTATGAGTTAGTGTATGTAAAGTGGGTGCAAACATGTAAGAAAAATGAAAAGCTAAAGAAGGAAAACTCTACCATGAAGAACATTATGCAAAACCTTGAGAAGAAGTTGTTATCTACAATAGATGAGCTTAATGAAACAAAATTGAAGCTAGTTAGTACGGAAAAAGGAATAAAAATATTAAATGGATGTTCCAAAAAGTTGTTGGAAATTGGTAAGATTAAAGGAGACCTTTAAGACATTGGCTATAAAGGTGAATGTTCTAAGTCGAATGATGAGAAAAAATGATGCAGCCAGATCTGTCCAAGGAGAAACTTCAATGAGGAAACAAAAATTTAAACTTGCTTGTTACTTTTATAGGGTAAACGGGCACATAAGGCCAAATTGTTACAAGTTGTTACAAATGATATTTCAGAGGGCTCAAAACTAAAAATCTAGACACAATTCGATGAACTTTCAGTAGCAACCAATGTTACCAAAACATATTTGGGTTAGAAACGGTGAAAGAAGCTACTCAATGGATTATCAAAATTGTATGGATGGCCACGTTACTTTTGGAGATGGAAAGAAGGCCATGGTTATTGGAAAAGGGACCATTTCTGTGGATGGACAACCATACTTCAAAAATGTACTTCATGTGGATGGTATAAAACCAACTTGGTAGTTAAAGAAAATCTTCAAAACTAGCCTCACGAACTAGCTTAAAGACGCAAAGAAGCAAGAATAAAAAATTGTCTAGATCTGCAGTAGTTGCTACTGGTGAATAAACTATTCAGATAAAGGATAAGTCAGTTGCTTCAGAAGAAGAAATCAACCAGACAGTTAATGACAGAGATAATGTGACGAGGAATAAGACCAGGTTTAAATTTTTTCGAGGGGTACAGGGATTGTGAGCTTTACATTTTAAAAATATATTGATGTTTTTTCTTAAAAATAAAAAAAGAAGGTTCGAAAGAGTTAACATTTAGGCTTTTTGAGTTTTTATTTATGGGATTTCTAATGTTCATTTAATTGGTGTGTGTTTGGAATTTTCTTTAATTATTAAATAGTATATTTAATGTGAAAATGAGGCTCTATTTGATGATTTGAGAGTTTTGCTTTTGGATTTTGATTTACAGAGTTATGTCAAGAAAATATTGATACTTGGTTAGAGACCTGTAAGAAGATTCGGGTTTTCTATGACCATAGTTTTTAAAGTTTTATCTTAGTTTCTCTCTACATTGTGGGCTGTATGAGTTTGGGCAATATGCTTTCACATGGTTTATGTGAGGTGAAGATTGATTAAGTTTGATTATGATTCACTGAATTCCTTTTTGGGGTTTATGAATTTAATCAGTTGTATGCGGATGGTTTTGATGTGAGTACTGATATGTTGACTAGTGTTTTGACTGGTGGTAAATTGTCATCTTAGCATGCTTATGATTCTTCCGCTTCACCTACTGATGATTTTTATGCCTCTTTATTTGTCGAGATTGATCGCATTGAAGGCATTCTTCGTTTTGACATTATTTTGTCCCAAGGGGGAGATATCAAATTGTTTTTGGTGACTGTTCCATTCAAAGGGAGATTTCAAGGTATATGCATGACTATTCATCTTGCTTTTAGCTTCTTTTTATGTTAAGGGGGAGAAATTTGAATGATTGAATAATTGTTCATTTAGGATTATTGTTTCTTTAGATGTTTCTTGAACTTGACAAACTTGATATTATGTGAACTTGAATGTTATTTGGAAGCTATTTGGAACTCAATGTTCGATTAAGGAGGAGTTCCTTTATGTCATATGGTCTTGATGTTGTGTGTCCAATTATCTTCTTAAGGGGGAGTTTCGATATATGACAAATAATGCCAAAAAGAGGGAGATTATTAAGATATATGTTATGATATCTTGTTATTTAATTTTAGACATTATTTGCCAATTGGACTTAGTTGAATTTATGTGAAACTCTTTCAAGATAAATTTGATATGGTTTAAAATTCTAATCAAGATGGGATTTACCTATTTTAGGAATAATGGCTATCTAAGGGAGCATATTCTTTGGAGATTTGGTTGGTTTATGGTAGCTAAATTGTGGCTGTAATTTACGTGAGATAGGGGCTAAAGTATTGTCGTTTTTGTTGTGAATCAACGACAGTTTTTGTATGACTTGGAGGTTGGGATTTTAGGGCTATCTTGGATAATATTTTTCAGCTGATTTTATGGGATATGATTCTAATGTGGTGCTGAATTTTTAGTCAAGAGTTACTTGACTTTTGTGGGCTGTGTAATTATCAAATTTGTGTGATTTGGCAGTTGCGTTTTCTTCTATTTTGAATGACTATTGAGGGTAATTTGATAGCTGGTTTTATCTTATGTTTGCGTGAATCTTTGATGGTCATTAATCATTTTAATAGTGTGTTAATTTATACATGCTGGTTGTGATTTGTGGGGTGCAAACACTTCACACGTTTTTGTGATTGTTGAAGTTGTTACTTATGGTCAATGGTGTGTTTATTGTTGAGCTGATTGGGTGTTAATCATGTGTACTTTTAGTTGATATCATTAGTGGTGGTGATGCGAGAAAAATTCTTGTAGTGTTTTGTGGATTTTACAGCTTCGATGTTTGTAACTTTTCGATAAAGAAATGCTTATTTTGTTGGTAATTCTGTCCAAATTTGTAGTTCCATTTTTTGTCTATTGTGGGTGATTTTTTGTGTTGTCTTTGCAGTGTTGTTTATGTGAAAAACTCCAACAGTTGTCGTGGGTGTTGCAATTCTATTGGTTTAACGTTTCGGTGATAAAACATTTGTTGTTATGTTGAATTTTTGTGGCTGCTGCACGTGGGATGTTTCAGTGACTATATCGAAGGTTCACAGCAGATCTCTTGGTGGACAACTTCCCGTTCTTTCGTTGATGAAGCGGCATATCTAGGGAAGTTGCTTTTTATTTCAAGTGTTGTCTTTATTTATGTCTGTTATTGTTTCATTCACTTGAGTTATTTTATTTTCATTCTTTATTATCAAATACTGTTGAGAAAATCTTTTGTTGAGGTTAGTACGAGGTGGTCGTGTTATTGGGAGTGATTTACTTTCACTAGTTGTGAGGACGAGGGATAGTGTCAAGGGTAGGGTGAGTCGGCTCTGTAATGTCTTGATTAAAATTATTGTTGTTCTTTGGTGAAAGTGATTAAGCTTGGTGAGAGCCCTACAGACATAGGCAAGATGTACCAAACTACATTACCAAATTTTGAGTGTTGATTTGCTTATTTTGCATTTAATTTTTCTGTTTTTGTTTGTGATAGAAAATTCATAGTTGTTACACTGTTACTTATATCAAGCAACTACAGACACAGTTCAAAACAACTGCGGCATAACTAACTTTTTGCGAAACTACATCTTTCAAAATTTTCAAGTTCAATGCCCTCCTCTTTATTCAAGTTTTCTTCATGTTATTTTGGCAAACTATCTAGAATTCCTTTATCTATAGTTGAACATAAGAGTAAGGCTCTACTTGATATTGTTCATTTAGATGTCTTAGGTTCTGCTTCGTTATTGTCTTCTATATTTTCATAGATGATTATTCCATGTACACTGGATCTATTTTTCTAAAAAATAAAAATGATGTCTATTCTTTTCTTGTCAATTTCCAAACTTATATTGAATGGAATTTTATATAAAAATTAAAGTTTTCATTCTATATAATTATTTCACTCAAGTTAGAATTGTATATTGAATTGTCTATCTATATACTCCTAAAAAATGGTCTTATTGAACAAAAAATTAGACACATTATTAACTTGCAAATATTCCTTTGAAATATTATAATTATGCCTTTCTTGATTAATTATTTGCCAACTTTTGTTTTAAATGAGTTTTCTCTATTTCATGTTCTTCTTTTAAATAATCCACCATTTGAGAATTTAAAAACATTTGGTTGGTTGTATATTCCTTATCACGTCCCCACAATCCAAATAAATTTTTTTATTTGTCTAAAGTTTATGTCTATTTGGGCGAGTCTTTTTCTCACTGTAGACATTGGTGTCTTGATCTTAAGGATGACAAAATATATATTGCTAGGTATACAAAATTCATTGAGTCAGATTTTCCATATCCAAAACTCTCATATAATAATTCCAAATCCAATTTAAATTAAATTCCTCAATCATCATGGCTCATAATTATAAATTTATATCAAACAAATTTATCTCCATCAAATACCATTCCATCATTAAATTTGGGTCCCCTCAAATTCCATGCAACCACTAAATTCACGTCCACCCAATTTGTTTCTTTCTCTAGCACGTACAGCTCCATTTATCTAACCTTTAACAAATTCTATTATAACTCCAGTTGCCCTAATTTCAAATTCTCTCCAAATTATGTTTTAAGAATCTCTTTACCCATTTCACCATCTCATCCATTATCTTCTCCATCAATTCCATATCATCCTCCACATTTTTCATCCAATTTTTATGGAATCAACTTAATTATTGATTTAACTTCTCACACTATTCCTAATACTTATTATTCCTTTTCTTCTACTCAAATTGCTAGATCCATCATATGATTCTATATCCTACAACCATGAAATGTAAAGAAGCCTAAATTTCCCTCAAACAACCAGAACATATAATTATCTTCAAGTTGAGTCTCCTTTTTATTCTTATGCACAAAAGTTTAAAGACTGGAAAGCATCCATATCATATGAAATTTCTGTGTTTATTTATAATCAAACTTGTAGACTGGTTCCATGATCTCAAAATCAGACTATTATTAAAAATAAATTGGAATATATAATTAAAAGACATGCTAATGGATCAGTAAGGGCTTGGTATTTTGCTTCAATGTTTGAGCAAGAGACAATCGTTTACTTCTTGCTATTTCAAGAAATAAGAGATATGCTAAGAAAGAAATAGTAGCCAGTAGTAGATCGACAATTAGTTGGGTGCCCAGCCTAGTTGGCATCGGAGTATGCACGTAAGTCCAGTGAAGATGAATGACTAAAGTGAATCCCATGAAACAAGGTGCCTCGAATGTGTCGAAGTATATGAAGAACAATCGAAAAGTGAGTGGTACGACGTGCAGATATGAACCGACTGACAATATGAACAATATAAGCAATATCTGAACGAGTGACAGTAAGGTATATAAGACTACTAACTAGTTGTCGATAAAGTGTACCATTACGCTGAGGAGTTCCATCAGTGACAGAGATATGATCATTATAATCGAGAAGAGTGTTAGCAATCTTAGTGTCAATAAGACCAACACGAGAGATAAGATTAGTAGCATACTTGGCTTGAGATAAGTAGTAGCCTGAATCATCAAAAAATACTTCAAACCAAAAAAATAACTTAGGGGACCTAAATCTTTCATTTCAAATTGTTGATGAAGAAAAGATTTGAGAGTAGTGATCCTTTGAGTGTCATCATCAGTTACTATCATGTTATCAACATATAGAAGGAGAAGACTGCACCCTTGATTTGTTTATAGATAAACAAAGCATAATCATAAGAGCTGGATGTAAAGCCAAGACGATTTATAGTGGAGTTGAATTTAGCAAACCTTGTTCAAGGAGTTTATTTAAAACCATACAAGGCTTTGCAAAGAAGATAAACTTTATTAGGTGGATGAGCATACCCAGGTAGAGGTTGCATATATACTTCTTTATGAAGATCACTATTAAGAAAGACATTCTTAACATCTATCTAGAGTAATTTCCAATGCTTAATGGTTGCTAATGCAATACGATTGCAGACTGCACCCTTGATTTTTTTATAGATAAACAAAGCATAATCATAAGAGCTGGACGTAAAGCCAAGACGATTTATGGTGGAGTTGAATTTAGCAAACCATGCTCAAAGAGCTTATTTAAGACCATACAAGGCTTTGAAAAGACGATAAACTTTATTAGTGGATGAGCATACCTAGTTAGAGGTTGCATATATACTTCTTCATGAAGATCACTATTAAGAAAGACATTCTTGACATCCATCTAGAGCAATTTCCATAATCTTATTGCATTAGCAGCCATCAAGCATTGGGAATTGCTCCAGATAGATGTCAATAATGTCTTTCTTAATGGTGATCTTCATGAAGAAGTACAGGCGAGCGACTGGAGCAAAAGTTTTTATCATAGTCAATTCCATATTCTTGAGTATATCCCTTTGCAACCAACCGTGTTTTGTATCTTTCAACTGATCCATCAACTCAAGTATTAATTTTCTAAACTCATTTATGACCAATAACTAAGTCCTAAGTATTGGTTTTAGAGAGAGCCTATAATTCTTCTGCTATTGCTTGCTGTCATAAAGGGTTAGAGCTGGCTTTGTGATAAGTGTGAGGTTCATGTAGAGAGGCAATAATGGAATAAACATAAATGTCTCTAAGATGAATAGATAGTTGACTTATTCGAGAGGATTGACTGGGAGGGTGTTATTGAGACTTAATAGATTCTGATGATTGAATAGAAGAGGAAGAGCTATCTAGTTATAGTGGAAGATTTGAGTTGGAGAAGATATAATAGAATCAAGCATTGGTTGTGTTAAGTTATTGGAGCTACAAGACAGACTTGTAGAAGAAATATCAGGAAACAAAAGTATGATAAGGTTAGAAAAAAATTTATGTTAGGGTTTACCAACTCTAAATTTTGATATTGTGGAAAACATTTTATGTTCCTAAAAAATGACATGTTGAGATATTCGAAGTTTTTAAGACAATGGATCCCAACATCGATATCTTTTGTGATCTATGTCATAACCTATAAACATGCTTTGGGTTCTAGTTTGGTGTGCTTATGAGATTATGATATAACAAAGCATACAAATCCCAAAACTTTAAGAGACTAATAGTCAAGAGCACGCTTAAATAAGCACTCATAGAAAGTGATATTACCTATGATAGGAGAGGGAATGTGATTGATAGTATAGGTAGTAGTTAAGGTTGTGTCTCCACAAAGGGTTTCAGGATATGAAGATGATATAAGAAGGGCTCAAATGATGTCAAGAATATGTTTATGTTTGCATTCGGCCCTACTATTTTATTAAGATGTGTTTAGACAGGATCTCTGAATGAAGGTCCCTTGTTGATTAAGGAAATTGATTTATTTTATATCTTTGTATTCCATGGCATTGTTAGTCTAAAATAATTTAATCTTACAAGAGAACAAAGTGTGAATCATATTAGTAAAATGAGAGTAAATGGAGAATAGCTCAAATGTATGTCACGTTAGATTAATCTATATATAGCGAGAAAAATTATTAACAAAAATCACATATATTTCATGCTACTTATAGTTTCATGAGGTGTAAGAACCCGAATATCATGATGAATTAGATCAAAAAGTGCAAAAGAGATAGAATCATCAAGAGAAAAAAGTAAAGTATGATTTTTAGGTAGTTGATAAGGGACATAAACAAAATGTTTAGTCTTAATATGACCTAGAGTACCACTAAAGATTAAAGACCTTAATCTAGAGGTAGAAAGATGACCCAACTGAGAGTGTCATATATAAGAAGTGACAACACTAACAATAAGCTTTGAAGGAAGATTTAGTGAAATTAGCTCAAACAGATATCCATACTTACGCCCTTTCCTAAGGATCTTGCCCATCTGTGGATCCTACACAACATTTCCACGAATAGAAAGGGATAAGTTAACACCAAGTTTACATAATTGTCCACCGAAACAAGATTTAATAAGATTTTGGGAAAAAGAAAGGTTTTAGGTAAATGTAATTTAGGTAAGTGAACAATACGTATATGTTGTACAATAGTAGAATTATTGACAATTTGAGCAATGCATGGAATAGATGGTATTGTTAAAGATTCAAAAGTGAAAGAATTAAAGGTCATATGATTGCAAGAGGTAGAATTGAGATAGTACAAATTTAAGGTACTTGATGTGATAGATATGGAAGAGGAGGAGACTATACCAAAATTTGGTTGAAGTTATTGAAAAAGAGCGTAGAGGTCCTTTAAAGAGAATTTGGGAGAGGTGCTTTCTATTGGCCTCTCAGTGGCAACAGTAGTAGTGGAAGCAAGCTAAAGAAGTTTGGAAGAATTACCTTATCCAAACTTCTGTTTGAGTCATTTTTTACATTTAGAGATGTAATATTCGGTCTTTTTGTAATAGCTACAAGATCCTTTGTGGAACATCTTACCTTAGTTGTGAGAAAATTAAGAAGAGGAATGACTTGTAATAACAACATCAATAGATTGGTCATATTTTTCCATACAGAGCGTATTAAGATGACTTTCCTTTGCAATGAGCTCTTTAATGACAATGACAAAATCTGTAAAGTTTCTTTTGTGAAGAAGAGAGTTGCGAATGAGTTTAAATTCATCCTTGAGAGTCATCAGTAAATGGCATATATGTTGACGATTTTGAAGATTTGCGTAGATGGCAGTAGCATTAGGACTAGGCTACGCAGGATCGCCAAGTTCTAGTTGATCCCAAAGTTCTTGCAATTTAAACACATAACTTTGTATTGTCTGTCCAGGTTATTATTGGATGTAACGAAGTCTCCTATATAATTGCACTTAGTGAACACCATTTGATATAGAATAATAATTGTGTCAAAACATCAAAAGTCAAGTTTGATGGCTTTGGCATATATATTTCAAAACTATGTTAAGATTTGATGGTTTATTGCATCCCATGCCACCAATTGATTGGTGAATACATCAATGTCTTCATCTTTTTTTTTGAGTGGGTTTGAGTATTTCTCAAATAACAATATGCTAAAGGAGTCTCACCTTAAGAAAATTACACATTTCCTTAGCCCAAAGATCATAGTTAAAGTCATCAAAGATCATATTAATAGGATTGAGAATGTATTGAGGTGTTTAGAGGCATCCATAGTGAAAGAAGACGATAAAATAAGAGAAAGCCTACTTATAGAGATGGAATTTAATTATTTTAACCTCAGAATTGGATTTGGAACATCGAAAAGCCTTAGGAATTGATCTGGTTTGCTAAGAACTCGAATAAAAATATACTGAATCAGGCAGTCAAAATATCGGTCAACTCCTTCTAAACTGAGTTAAACCAAACCGATGGGTCTAAACTGAACTAAGGAAGAGAAGACACATGTACAAATCAAGTAGCGACATATGGATAGTTGACGTGTAAATATTTGATGAGATGGCAATAAGTTGATAAGGACATGACATCTGATGTGGCTAATGACACGATCGCTAACATAGGGATGACTAAGACACTATATGACATGGCAGTTGACATGTATCTTAGAATTTCAAACCCTTACGTGACTAAATGACGTAATTTTGCTTAGAAGCTAAACAAAATTGTTTAGATCGTCTTCTTCCTCCAAACACCTTCAACTAGGGTTTCAAAGTCTAACAACTTTTCTTGACGTGTGGACAGACTTTCGTAGATGATATTTATACCGTTGTAGTCTGCTCAAGAAGAGGAACAATTAGGTATATGAAAAATTATTTTTGAAGCAGATTTAGAAACCCAGAATACAAAAGCAGAATGCTGTGAAAAAGAATGAAGAAGACTTCAAAATTTTGACTCCTTTTGTTACGAAGAAGACTCTGATACCATATAGAAAGAGAGAACAAAGAAGAAATGACCAAATGTTTTATGTATTTCTGTGTGTGTTCAATGTTATGTAATCCATTTGTTTATACACTTCAGGTAACTCTAACTAAAGAAACAAATCAACTAAATAATTACACATTATTAATGTACATGACTCTAGGAGAAAATGAAGGCTAAATATATGTTGATATTTGACTTTGGAGATTATGTTACTACTGTATGTTGAAATACACCAATCTTACTTATCTATAAACACCTTCAGTTCGGCGAATTGAACATAAGAGTTTTAAGTTCAAACTAATGGGATTTTGGGAATTTGACAGGTAAAAATTTTAGGAAGTACTAGGAGAGTGCACCAGGTCATGCTATGAGATGGAGAGAAGATAACATGACACCGTGCTATAGCGCTGCGTTTGGTTACTGTCTCTAATATACAGAGACGGAACGAGATGAAAATTTGGAGACAGAACAGAACAAAAATTGGAGACAGGGAGGTGTTTGGTTGTGATAGACAAAACAGAAAAAACTGTCTCTGTCTCGAGGACAGAAATGTGTTTGGTTGCAGTGGACAGAACATAAAAACAGTGTTAATGACGAAAATATTCCTGCAATATAATATGATTGGAAATATTTAATTCATTGATTATTTTGTAATTGTATCAATATTTATTTTAAGTGTAT
>JANQAP020432397.1:0-15985 GCA_026874005.2 Erythroxylum coriaceum | reverse complement strand
TTCATTTCACTTAGTGCAATAGAAAAGAAAGGGATTGGTCCATTAATAGAAAACTTGATAAGGTCTTAGGCAATTATGGATGGTTTTTTAAATTTAAGAATAGCTGTGCAAAATTCATAAATAGCTTTTTTTATTATAATCTAACAGAAATCATAAGTTTGATTGGGACTGAAGCTAGGGTGTCTCTCTTTAGATTGTTTAATCATTTTGCTAGTAAAGAGGGCTTTAATGATGGAGTACTTAGAGGATTGAGACTAAGTATCTAAGGATATGTTTCTGTAAATTTTATAGGAAACTTGGAGCTAAAAATTAGAACTAAAAAAAGCCAAACCACCTTGCTTCATATAGTTCCAAGATATTCATTAGTAACACAAAGGAGACTTTATTAAACAAACAAAAGGGCCTTTATAATACTTAAAAGGATATTAAAAAAATGGAGAAATTAGTTTTAAAGGAACATGTGGAAATTCTAGAGGAATATAACTTTATAATTATGGAAAATCTAGGGTATATTAATTGAAAGATAGGGACTCCAACATAAAGTTTTTTATAGATACCTTATGTCTATAAAAAATATGAACATTATTAGTTTCTTATTAACTGAGGAAGGGGTTATTCTCTTTGAGTAGAAAGATCCTCTAATTCATGTTAAAGGGTTCTTTGGAAAATTTTAGGAACCTCAAAAGCTTCTAGCCTCTCCACTTTGTTCATTAATGATTATGTCCTAAAGTTGATCACTAGCTCTCAAAGTGAGCTTCTATACACACCTTTCTCCTTTTATGAGATTGAAAAGGTGGTGTTTAGCATTATCCCTAACAAATCTTTAGGACTAAATGGTTTTTATGGTTTTTTATTCCATTAATCTTGGAACCCCATTAAAAGGGATGTAAATGAAGCAGTCATATATACTTCTCCAGTTCTAAAATGCTAAGGGCATAGAATAAAACCCATATATGCTTAGTCCCTAAGTATTTCAACCCCTCTTCTATGATGAAATATAAGCCTATCTCTTAAAGTAATACCTTCTATAATATCATTTTAAAAATCCTAGCTAATGAGCTTAAGTAGGTGATAATTGGTTCTAATTAGCATTGTGAACCAAGCTTAGGCTACTTTCATTGAGGGCAGATGCATAGGGGATAACATACTAATATCTTAAGACTCATTTAAAAATTTATCACCTCATAGGATTAAGAAAGAATTATAACCTCAAGCTTGATATTCATAAGGCTTTTGATATAGTGGATTAGAACGCCATCATTCTTTCTTTAAGAGTAATAGGATTATGAGAGATCTTTATCTCATAGTTCAATTTGTGTACATCCACAAACTCCTTTAATGTTCTTATATATGAAAAAGCATCTACTGTTTTCCAAGGGAATAGAGAATTAGGTAAGGGGATAGTGGATCCCCTTACCTATTCATAATCTACATAAAAATTCTCTATAGGATCATCCATAAAAACATCAGTAATGAAAATTTTTTGAATTCCATAAAAAATGCTCCATGTAATAATAACTTATCTAGATTTTACATATGATCTCCTTTCATTCAGTAAGTGTTATGCCAAAAATAAGTTCTAAAAATACCTAAGCTATCCTACTTGTAAGTATACAAGATAATTGTAGTTGATTACCCAAGGTCGGCTCCCACAGAGGTGAAATCAATCCACTTAAATTAACCTTGAACCAAAATAAAAATAAATGCAATCCTAAACATTCTATCCCAATTTGTTGAGTGAAGGCTTTAAAGAAAATCACAAAATTGGAATGAAAAGTAAACATAATTAACTGGAAGCAAAAACGAATAAATTAATCGAAGTGGAAAACTTTTGAGAATTAATTTCACTAATTTAATCTCCTATGCATAACTAAAGGGAAATGATTGGTTAGTCGTTTTACTAAAATTAACAGTTGGGTTCTAAGATCAACTCAAATAATAAACTAAGTATAACTTTCGTATTGAGAAGTTATCATCTGAATTAATTATGGAAACCCGACTAATAATTACCACTTAGTTAATATATTTCTAGTTCTTAACCTAAGCATCTATAGTTTCTTGTTCCATATTAAACTTTTTCTCTCGGCCCTTCGTTTAATACCAAAATGATGCAAAGTTTGATTAGTTTTTTACATCCATTTAGTTCAAAAGCTATAGCAAACATAAAACAACACAGTCCCTTAGTCATGCATATTTGACTAAAATAGCTAGATTAATCCTCAAGAAAAAGAGATCTTCCAATCATGGAAATAATAAGATTTATCACATACAAATACTTCAATCCTATCTTAATAAATATACGAGAACTATTAAAGCAATAAACCAAGTGAATAACTAAAATGAACTATTAAAACCTAACATAGTATGACTCTATCAACTAACAGAGGAGTAAGTTCGATAAACAACAGAGAAATAATAAATAGAATAAACAAACAAGTGTTCCGATGAGAGAGTTGTGATAATATCCTGCACTTTTAAGCTCTTAGCATTAGCTTTCACCTTCTGCTCCTGTTTAGTTCTCACCCAAACAATCAGATTCTCAAACTGTTTATATGTCTATGTTGTTGTTGTTCTTCACTTCACCCAACTGGTCTCTGCTTTCTCTCCTCTCTTCTCCACCTTCTTTCTTTCTCTTTGTTTTTGTCCCCAAATGAGTCTGTCTGTAGAATATGGAATGAGAGAATGATAGAATGTGTCTGTGTTGCCACCTCTCGGTTCTAGCCCCTTTTCTAGCCTTTCCCTTTTTTATTTATAAGTCGAGTCTAGGATTAAGGTAGGTTTTATCTGCGTCGTCAAAGCTATGGACACATTATATATTAGACGAATGGTTACGAGCGTTAGTATGATAGTCACAGGTGTGACTCATTGTCACCCCTGTGTAGCCATAGTCATAGGTGTGACCCATTGTCACATCTGTGAGTTGCATGATCATGAGTGTGACCATGTAATTCATGTGTCACAATCGTGACTTACATGGTCACATCAATATGTGGCCATGTAATTATCGTGTGTGACATGCAAAATTCTTTTGATTTCCATACAACATTCACAAGACAATCAAATTAACATTCATGCAATATTCACACCATTTTCACTCAATTCATCTCACATTTGGATCAAAATTCAAGGATTTATAACCAAAATCAAGATATGAAGGCAAGTAAAGTCAATAGAAATTAGACATAACAATTCCCCCACACTTAAACTATGATTATCCTCAAGCAAAATAAAGAACACTAGAATAAAAAAGAACAAACAGAAAAAAAAATTTCGTAAATAATAGTCAAAGATATCAAGGATCATTTCAATAAATACAGCCTAAGAACTTGAAATCAACAAGTATTTCAATTTAAAGAACCATTAACAACTGTGATAGACACTCACTTCACTCTCCATCCTCTCAAACATTCAAAGGTAGGATATATTCACTCATAATTCATTTCATATAAGGAATCTACCATAAGTTTGCTTACTAATCCAATCTCCACCACTCATATCAAACACAAGCATCAATCCGAAGGTCTTTATTTTGGTTATAATGGGGTCAGGCTAAGGGTAAGGAAAAAGGAAAATTGCAGTTTAAAACCGCAACACAAATTGAGCATTTAAAATAATACAAAAAAATGAACCATAAAACACTCATTTTTTCCTCTCATTTAACAAAATTAGCACTCCTCGTTTTTACGTCTCTCCTCTTCTTTTCATTTTTTGGTCATCTTCTCTTTCCTTTGTTTCGTTTCTATTTCTGTTTCTTTTCTTTTCATTTATTTTCTTTTTTCTATTTTATTTTTCAATTTATTTGTTTAAAATAAGGAAATCAAAAGAAGAAAATATAGAGGAGAGATAATTACTACAAACATACCCATTCCTAATGCAATATCCAACTATATGCTATGACCCCCCCTCCCACACGGACACACTTATTCAAGCAATTATTCCTTAAACCCAATCATATCCATTCAAATGCTCAACTTGCCTTATGGTAGGTACAACGAAGAGGATAAATAATTAAGGTTACGACTCATATTTTGGATTTGAAAAAAGAAAAGGTTTCATGTTAAGCTCAAAGGGGGTTCACTAATGGTAACATTACGATGCCTTTTTACGCAAAAAGGGTAAATCTTAATTACCTTCATCATCTCAATGTGTGCATAAGATTATATGGTCTTAGCTAGTATTTGTAGACAAATTCTAAAGTTCCTTAATTATGAAAGAACACTCTCAACAAAGAATACTTAAATTTGGTGTTTAATAGTTCAAAAAAGCTCAAATTTATACAAAATGAAAAGTGTCATTCATCTATCACAATAAGTTAATGTCCTTTTAATCGAAGTTCACGTCAATTAGTCTAAACATGCAAGTTTACTCATTCACTCATTTTACGCATTTCTAATCCATATCAAGTTCATTTAATAACCATGCATCTCTAATTATTAAATGAGAAAAAACAAACACACAATCACAAAAAATAATTTATTTATTTATAACTAATACTCCCCCCATACACTTAAACATTTGTTCCTAATATGATACAAAAAAGTAAAAGAGGGATCTAGGACACAAAATAACATGAACAAGGACAAGAATTAAAACTTAAAAACATTAAAATAATGAGCATTAAAAACAATAAAAAGAAGAGGGATAGAAATATGATACAAAAGTATGGGTGGTGGCTGCGTTGATGCTGTGTCAAGCATGGTGTACTACACTGAGGAGTGAAGAACAACTGCGAGGAAGACAAATAAAAGAGATTGAAGAGTAGGCCTTTACACACAAAGAAAACAGATTAAGTCAAGTTTCACTAAAAAGGAATAAAAAACAATTAATTGAAAAACAAATAGAAATTGTATGGTTGCCTCCCATTTAGCACTTCTTTAATGTCTTTTAGTTAGATACCTTAACCGTTATGCTCAAGGTGAATTGCTCAAAGTGACTGACTCCACTGTTTTCTTCTCTTTATTGGAATTTTTGTCCAAGAACTTCCCAACCTCTCCCTTAGTTGCATCGACGAGCAATTGACAGCATTCATCACTCTCTTTAACTAAGTCCAGCTCCTTTTCTTCTTCTTCCTGTAAGGAGAAATCAAAACATGCAACATTAATTTGGTTAACAAAAGAATAGTCTTCAAAAATAGTGGTAGTAGGAATAGGTTCAACATTAAAGATTGAAAATTCTACTGTTTCTCCCAAAACAGTCATGCTCAGTTTCTCGTTCTTCACATCAATCAAGGTATTGGTAGTGGCCATAAAAGACCTCCCTAGGAGTATGGTGTGCTCCTTTCTTAGCTCTTTAACCTTCCCTTTGTCTAGGACAACAAATTCTATGGAAACATTCAATCCTCTAACCTTCACTAACACATCCTTCATTACTCCTTTCAGATAACATATTGACCTATCAGTTAATTGCAAACATATGTTTGTAGGCCTTATTTGTGCTAGATCTAATTTCTCATAGATAGACTGAGGCATAAGGTTTATACTTGCTCCAAGGTTAAGCATACCCTTAACCTCATCGCCATTACCCATTGATACTTGCACAAAAGAACTCCCTGGGTTCTTTCATTTGGGGGGTAATTACTACTAAAGCACTGCGCTTGTAGCCTTTGAAACTATCACCTTCTTATTTGGCTCAAACTTCCTTTTTTGGTGCTTAGCTTCTTGAAAAATTTCATATAAGCTGGAATGTTTATGATCACACCTAACAAAGGTAGATTAATATTAACTTTGAAAAACATGCTATATAGATCAGAGAATTGCTTATCTTGTTTTGAATCCTTAAGGTGGCTCAGATATGAGATCGGTGGTCTATAAAGATTAGTCATCTTATGTAGTCTTGGTTCTTCATTGTAGTTGGTTGCATGCCCCAGTTTTTCCCCTTTCTTAATGTCACTTGAAAAGGTGTCATGCCTACTACTTTCTTCATTTTGCTCCCTTTTTTCATTGGTGAGGCTCTCCTCCTCTTGATGACCTACACTTAGATAAATTAGAAGGGATCTCAACATGATTTTCAATTACCTTACCACTTCTCAAAACAGTAACCGCTTGGGCTTACTTAGGTTGATTAGGTAACTTTCCTTTTTGATTATTATGCATTTGAACAATGAGTTTCCCTATTTGGATGTCAATCTTCTCTATAGAAGCCTCCAAAAAATCGAATCTCTAATTTTTTATTTCTTGATTTTGAGTTGTGACTTGAATAAACACATTCAAGCTTTCCTCTAAAGAAGGCTTGCTTTTTGTGTTTTAAAGTGAGGATTGCCCTTGGTAATAATTTGGCCTCTAAAATTTTGGTATTATAGTTGAGGTTACACTAGTGGATTGTTGTTCTTCAATGAAAATTTGAGGTGGTTTCTCCAACTAGGGTTGTAGGTATTTGAGTACAGATCATTTCACTACCTTGGTTGAAAACCATTGAGTGAGTTCACTTGTTCTTCCCCATCCGCAAAAATCTCACAAGAATACGAACAAATATGGGCTTTATGACCACAAGTTCCATATATGCCACATACATCTTGATTTGGAACATTTTGGGATAGTCTTATAGTCAGCATCTTCACATGCCTTGTTAACTCAGCTAACTGCATAGCTAGTTCTTAGTTCGAACTCACATCATGAACTCCAACTCTTTTTCCCCTCACGCTTTTTTGTTGAGAATTAGCACCAAAGATTTCGAAGATTTCATACGTTTCTTTGGCTGTCTTCTCTCCTATAACTCCCCTTTCTGTCTTGTCCACTATTTATTGATACTATTGCGTCAATCCACCATAGAAGAATTGATTCTGCATGTGAAGTGGAAAATGATGGTGTGGACACTATATGAGCAAGAGTTTAAAGCATTCCTACACCTCATGGAATGGCTTTCCCTCTATCTGAGTGAAGGTTGCTATCTTCATCCGCAACTCAGAAGTATTTTGATGGGAATAGAACTTTCTTATAAAATTGTTGTACACCTCCTCCCATGCAGTTAATGAATTAGGTGAAAGGGTCATCAATCATGCCTTGGCCCAATCCTTCAATTTGTATGGGAAACACCTCATCCTAAGTTGATCTTCATTTAGGCCATCCAACGGGAATGTCTGGAGAGTGGTATAGAATTCCCAAATTAAGTTTAAAGGGTCTTTATTGGGAACCTCATATAACGATGGCAGCATGTTGAGTGAATGCCCTTCAATTCATAGTTTCTAGCTGCCTCTCCCAAACTTATGCATAAAATGGCAGTACCAATCACTGGTCTGACATACTCCTTCATTATTAGCTACCTTTCACCCATCTCTTAATCTTCAGGCTTGAGTTTCTCGAGATTATTTTCAAATTCCCTTTGAGGTCCTTTTATTCGATGAAAGTTATCAATAAAGGGAGCAAGTTTGCTTTCCCGAGACCTCCTTCCTTGCATAAACCAAATAAAAAATAGTGAATTAATAAGAAAATTACTAAAACAATTCAATGAAATAACACGACAAAAATGTATGCATGAACTGATAAACAATCGACAAAATATTCAAAATTAAATTAAATGCAAACATCAAACACCTCCCCAGCAACGGTGTCAAAAAAATTTTGTGCCTAAAATAATTTCTAAAAATACCTAGGCTATCCTACTCATAAGTATACGAGGTGATTGTAGTTAATTACCCAGGGTTAGTCTCCCACGAAAGTGAAATTGGTCCACTTAAATTAAACTTGAACAAAAATAAAAATAGATGCAATCCTAAACATTCTATCCCAATTTATTGAGTGAAAGCTTTAAAGAAAAACACAAATTAGAATAAAAAGTAAACGGAATTAACTGGAAGCAAAAATGAATAAATTAATCAAAGTGGAAAACTCTTGAGAATTAATTTCACTAATTTAATCTCCTACGCATGACTAAGGGGAAATGATTAGATAGTTGTCTTACTAAAATTAACAGTTGGGTTCTAATATCAACTCAAATAATAAACTACCACTTAAGTTAATATATTTCTAGTTCTTAACCTAAGTGTTTATAGTTTCTCGCTCCATATTAAACTTCTTCTCTTGATCCTTTGTTTAATAAAAAATGATCCAAAGTTTAACCATGCTTTTATATCCATTCAGTTCAAAAACTATAGCAAACATAAGATAATAACACAATCCCTCAGTCATGCATATTTGACTAAAATAGCTACATTAATCCTCAAGAAAAAGAGATCAGCCCATCACCGAAATAACAAAATTCATCATATTCAAATACTTCAATCCCATCTTAATCAATATAAGAGAACTATTAAAGCAATAAACCAAGTGAATAACTAAAATAAACTATCAAAAGCTAGCATCTTATGAGTTTATCAACTAATAGAGGAGTAAGTTCATTAAAACAATAAAGAAATAATAAACAGAATAAGCAAACAAGTGCTAGAATGAGAGAGTTGTGGTAATCTCCTGCACTCTCAAGCTCTCAGCATTGGCTCTCACCTTATGCTCCTACTTAGTTCTTACCCAAATGATCGGATGCTCAAGATGTTTCCACGTCTTTGTTGTTCTTCTTCTTCACCTCATTCGACTGGTCTCTGCTTTCACTCCTCTCGTCTCCACTTTCTTTCTTTCTCCTTGTTTTTGTCCCCAAATGAGTATGCATGTAGAATATGGAATGAGAATGATAGAATGTGTCCATGTCTCCACCTCTTGGTTTCAACCCCTTTTCTAGCCTTTCCCTTTTCTATTTATAGGCTAAGTCTAGGTTTCTGGTAGGTTTTATCTGCATCGTCAAAGCTCTACATGTGTTACACTTTAGATGAATGGTCATGGGGGTGAGTATGGTAGTCACGGGTGTGACTCATTGTCACCCTCGTGCAGCCATAGTCACTGGTGTGAACTATTATCACACCATGTGACCATGTAACTCACACCCGTAATTTACATAATCACTTATGTGACTATGTAATCCATGTGTCACACCTGTGACTTACATGGTCATAGGTGTGACCATGTAATTAACTTGTGTAACATACAAAATTCTTCTGATTTTCATGCAACATTTAGAAGATAATTAAATTTACTTTCATGCAATATTCACACCATTTTCACTCAATTCATCTCACATTTGGATCAAAACACGAGGATTTGTAACCAAAATTAAGTTATGAAGGCAAGCAAAGTCAATAGAAATTAGACACAATAGTTGGCTAACAACACCTTGATTTCATTACTGACGATATCTTTGGAAAAGTTTAGCCTCATTTCTGGCTTATGTAATAACAAAGAGAAGATCTTCTTAATAGCCTCGATTGATTGTGTGTAATATGTAAAAGAACTGGAGAACATCGTTACTTTGGGTTTAATGTCCCCCTACTTAGGAGTTCCTATATTTTTTAGGAGAATCATCTATCATGTTTTTCAGCCTCTTTTTGATTTAATTATAAGAAATTCTCTTATTTATTATATGAATACAACTAATTAGGAACTAGAGAACATCGTTACTTTGGCTTTAATGTCCCCCTACCTAAGAGTTCCTATCTCTTTTAGGATAATCATCCATCATGTTTTTTTAGCCTCTCTTTGATTTAATCAAATGAAATTCTCTTATTAATTGGATGAATACAACTAGTTATCTCTGTATCTTATCCATTTAATGGTCCTCACACTTCATGTCCTAAACAAACTAAGGAAGGAATTGAGAATCTTTTAAGAAACTTCTTATAGCATAGAGACATCAACACCAAACCTTATTCCAAATTCTATTGGGAAAGTATTCATTTAAAAGGGATGAGATAGGCTTATGGATCTCATTAATATAGCTAATGAAGAAGTCCCTCTTAGCTAAGAAATTATGGATAATTTTTAGTGAACCACATACCCTTTAAACATATGAGGGTTAAATGTTAATATCTATGAGGGTTTACCTATTTAGTTCACTCCAATTTTGAGATAGAAGTGTTTACTAATCAATTATGAGTTGTTATGAATATTTTTCATGAGGTATTATGAGTTTTAAGGGGTTAGTCATTCTTTATTGATGGCATTACAATCTTGGTATTTTGGGAATAATGAGTTTGAGTTTTGGGTTTTGTCTAAGGACATGCAAACGCTAAGTGTAAGGGAACTCAAAATTTGAAAAATGTTAACTGCACCAAACTAATTTCCTTACCCTAGATAGAAATAATGATTTGTAAGAGTGGTAAGTAATGGTCAAATCCACAAGGAATAGTTATTAATCTATGATAAATATGCTAATAAACAAGTAGGTTGAGAGATTGTAAGAATTAAACTAATCTAAGCTAATAAAATGAATACAACATAATCAAGAAAATAGTGATAAGAAAATAGTGAAAGTAGCAAGTCTAGCTCTTATTTTAATTTTCACCTTCACTTGAATAGCATAATCAATCGTAACGTTATATTTACTCTCTTTTAAAATTACTAACCATAGACAATAACAAGCTTTTTAAACCCTAATTTTTCCTTAGATTGTATCTAACCTAAATAAGCTTTTCAATTAGATATAAATATTAGAAAACCTAGAATAAGCTTTCTAGATTTAGTGAAATAGTAGTAATAAGAACTAGGAAAATAGGTTAGCCTAAGCAACAATCACATAAGCTCAAATTATTTAACTTATGTTGTGTTACCTTAATGATGCATGACCACTAGTTTACTACTTATGAATCAAGAACAACAGGGATTAAAAATTGAAGTCCTAATTCTAGCAATAAACTTTCATATAAATGATCCAACATACCTAAACTAAATAAAATATATATATATATATATTATAAACACTAGTCTCAAAATAACACAAGCAATTCCACATAAGAGTAAAGAATAACATTATTGCAATCAATTAATGCATAAACAAGGTTTTAGACTTCAACATCCTCTTGAGTTAGAAGAAATAGATCTAACTTTGCATAGTTCTTAAAAACATACATCTAAAAGAGAGGTGAAAATCTTATTATGTTTTGTCCTTTTAACAAAAAAAGGGGATTAAATAATGTAGGATTCTTTAAAAAATTAAGAAAAAATATAAGCTCTATAATAATCCTACTAGATTTAATAAATTAGGAAATTAAATAAATAAAATAAGACTTTCAAATTAGATAGGAAAGTGATTGTTCTTTTGCATATTTTATACCTAAGGGCTCTAGAAACTTCCAAAATAAATCCTGTCCTCATTCATCAAACAACTTAATATAGAAAAACTTATGAAAATTGTAGTTTCAAGTGAGATTTCTACCTTGATACCTTCTCATTCTGAAAAAACTCAAAACATAAAATTAAGTTTATTTTGCTTCTTTTGCCTCTATGATTGGCAAGATCATATATGTCATCACTGGTATCTATGGTCGGGATCTTTAATCCATTTAATAGTGGCTTAATTAAAATGTCAAGTATTAAGGGTTGTTAGCTATCAAGGTTACCCCCAGGTCTTCTGTTCAGTTAGTAGGGATACAAGATTATGGAGTGTAGATAAAACTCTCACTAATAGTGGTTACAGGATATGGTCCTAATGGTGGTTGTTGGGTGTAAGAATAGGGTTCATAAATATGTGGATGGGTGTGAATGGCTTTTTTAGTTGTGGTTGATGGGTATCGGGCTAGTTCCTTTCATTTATCTACTTCCTTTGTAGTAACTATCTTACTTGTTCTAGCAACATTGAAATTCCAGCTACTTAGTCCTCAAATTTTTTAAAGATGTGACCAAATTTAGGAGTGTTGGTTTTTTCAATGATATTTAGAGAAGAGTTGCTTCCATTATATCCATTGTTTGTTTCTGGGTTGTGCCAAATGGTGTAAAATAAATTTGCAATTAGTATGAAAGGGCTAGTTTTAACTCTGGATGCCTTCCAAAATGACAATAACAAATTATGAGTATTTTCGATAGAAACACTTTATTGCTAAAGTTAGTAAGCTGAAGGTTGTTAAATATACCTAGAAGTCATTAATAATGCTCAATTAAACGTGGTTATAAGAACTTATCTTAAAACATCTTCATTTTATAAGCAATCTTTCTTTAGAGTATAGTTAAACTCTAATTATCCTTAGTAAAGTTAAACCCAGCCTTTACTAGGTAATTATTAGTATTTGATTAGGACTCTAACTCTTTATACAACTAATTCTCATTTTCATTAGACTTACCCTTCTTGGAAAATTAGACCTCTTATACGATTTTGAAGGACATAGGCCTATAAAAGGTTAGCAAATCAATTGATCTAACTTAAGCCTAATCTATATACTCATTAAGGGTATATTAGTAAATAAAACATCTATAAATATGTGGCCTTCTCCTCATGCTCAAGTTTTACCATCCACTTTTGGTTCCCATATGCTTGTACTGATGTATGAACTTGAAAAGCTCAGTATAGGGGTACATCTCTAGAATATGAAGGAAAATAATGAATTCAATTAGTAAGCACTAAAAGCGTGGATGTAGTTGGCTAGGACTTAGGCCTATCACATTGAGAATTTGAAGAATGATCAGATGTAAGAGGAACAATAACCCACACTTAAATGAATCATAATAAGATCCCACCTCTGCATATCTATAGTAGAAAATGCACCATCATTGGGACATTTAAAAGTTATCTCCTCAGGGATGTTGAATTTCTTCCTTATATTCTCAAATTGTATCCTCCTCAACTTTTTCCAATTTAGGCCAACTTCAAAGTTGTCTGCAAAGTCTCTATAGAGGGAGTCTAAGGAAGAGTTATATAAGTAGATTCTTTTCCTATACATGATTGACCCGTACTCGTATGATACCTTAAAAGGTCCTTAATTGCTACAAGTGAGGGTAACATTGTCTTAGTATATTTGAGTGATGTAGGGATAGTATTCCGATGATCAAAGAGAATGCGTCTTACAAAATCTGACTAAAGTAAGCTCATATGATACTCTAGATAGATGTCTAGTTGCTACAGAAAAAGGAGATAGTGTCTTAATAGACCTATAGGATATAGGTTTACCATCCCTACGATCACTATATCCACTGGAAATAACCTCACTCCCTTAAATATCATTTTATTATGTAATAGTACTAATATATAAGATTATAAACAAGTTATAGTAATTTATAATGATTTAATAATAATTTGTTTTATTTATTATTATAATAATAATAGCAATTATGAAATGATATTTATAAATATTTAATTTTATACTTATATCTTATAAATAATTTTATGCATTTGAAAAAAATGAATTTATAAATAATTTATTAATAAAAATTTTATTTATTACTACTATTAAGTCCAACAAATTGATTAGATAATTTTTTCAAAAATTGAAAGAGGGAAATTACATTATAATTAGCTAAATGGTAAAGTAATATAAAATAGATAAAGAAAAAGACAATCATTAAAGACCTATAATCCCCTATGCGATAAATAAAAACTAGGTTCTACCAATTAGTATAATAATTTATCCATAACAAAAAAGCTAACTTCTAAGATTTGAATGAATTTAAAAGCAAGAAAATGTATAAGTTCTATGGTTTAAATCTTTTTGTCATTGCATTAGTTGTAATTATTAGATTGTTGGCAAATAGTAGCAGAACAATATCCTATCTCAATAACATATCTGACCAACTCCCAAGCCATACCACAACATCCATTCCCTAATCTTGTTTATACTATTAAAAGTGAATTGAGCAT
The DNA here is from genome assembly GCA_026874005.2 of Erythroxylum coriaceum. NCBI lineage: Eukaryota > Viridiplantae > Streptophyta > Magnoliopsida > Malpighiales > Erythroxylaceae > Erythroxylum > Erythroxylum coriaceum. The sequence continues at coordinate 2,380 of JANQAP020432397.1, read as the reverse complement.
TGCTGGTAGGGGTTCTCCCATGTTTCCTTACGTTCCTCTTTTCCATACTAAACCTAAAGATCTGTAAGTCACTTTTGGACTTGAATTAGGAGTTATTAGTCTATAAAAACAAGTTGTCTCAGTTTAATGATAAGCAAAATATGTCATATTTGAGTTGAACTATTCTTCATAACCCTATTGAATATTGACAGTTAAAGAATGAATAAGAGAGTTTCCTAAGAAAATATAAAGAATTTGGGCATTAAAGGCAAATAAGAGTTTACAATCTACAAAAAGCGTAACGCAATTGTGATGCTAATTAAGGTACATTAGTTAAAACCCAAATAGTAAAATAGCAACCTTCCTAGACATTGAGATAGCTAAATATTCCACATTCTTGCCCATTATTCATAGTTTTGTAATATGTTCTTATGTATGCTAAAATAAATCCAGATTCGTTAGGTCAGGTTTTGGTGAAATAGCTCCTTGGTTAATCATCGATCTTGAAAAATATGAGAGCTTCTTTCATCCCAAATGGCCTTGGCGATAAATGAAAAAGTTAGACATAAGCACCAACTGATATCATCATCTGAGAGTGCAATCTGACAGTTCCACAACTTGATCAAGCTCTATAGGGAATTAACAATGCAACATTAATGAAGAATTAACATCTAGCTAGATTTAACAAACTCACACTAGAAAAACAAGTAATCATGACTTTCTTCAGCCTTTTGACGCAGGATGCACCAGTTTGGGATTTAAAGAAATTTTTTTAATATGTCCATTGTTGGCAATCTTTCTTTCATAGGTATCCATAAAGTGAAGGCAGCTTGAGGGTCGTATCTTTTGATCCAAACTATATGAGACCATGGAGTTATGATTAAGTTCCTCTGTACGAATTGCCTATAAGATTGATTAGTGAAAACTCCTTGTCTAATATGTTTCCATATAATAGTATCTTCCCCTCCATGTAAGTTGGTTTGGTAAATTTCATCATATATCAATCTAGGGACTGCAGTTTGAGTGAATATATATCTGTCTCTTAGAGCGTCGACAACTGTCATCTCTTAGTTAAGAAATGATTTGAGGCTGTCCAGTTCTTGTAAATTGAACAAAGGACCATAAGATAACCATTTATCAAACCAGAAATTGGTTGCTTACCATCTCCAATCAGGTTGACAAATTCATTCCTTAAAGGCTCCCTTGTTTCAGTATAGCCTTCTAAGTGGCAATGGAGTGCGATGGGATTTTAATATCCTAAATACTTTTTTCCTTTATGAAGAAGCTATGCTCCCATTTACACTAAAGAGCTTGCTTATCTTTCAATGATTTCCACAGTCTTTTGGCTAGCATGACAAAATTCGTAAGTTTCAATGAAATGATCCCAGGCCACCTTTGTTTTTAGGAAGACATACCTCTTCCCATTGCATTTTAGCCCTCCTAGCTTATTCCTCTTATCCATTCCATAGATAATTGTTGCATATCCTCTCCATATTTTTAATGGTTTTCTTGGGGATAACCAAGCGTGCAACCCAAAAACTAGTGATAAAGTTTATTACCGCAGATATTAGTTGAATCCTTCCTATTATGGATAACATTTTGGAGCTCCAATAAGTTATTCTGCTTTTAATTCTTTCAATAATTAAGGAGAAGTCTGTAGAAGTTAGATTAGAGATGGTTATTGGAATGTTAAGATACACCATCGAGAAGGATTAGCAATTGAAACCTGTAATAGCTTTAATACTTGCTTCAGTCTCAATAATAGATTTTGATAATAGGAAGCCACTCTTCGCATAATTCACAACTAAATTAGATAGCTTACTGAAGATTTTCAAGGCTTTCATTAGTGTGAAGGCTGAAAGGTAATCTAACTTGGATAAGAGTAGAAGATCATCTGCAAAACAAAGGTTAGTGATTCTTTTTCATTTGCATTTGGTATGGAATTTGAAGGCTCGTGTATGCTCTACAATAGGTTTGAGAATTTGATTAAATATGTCCACAATAAGAGCAAAGAGGTAAAGGGAAATGGGGTCCCTTTACCTGATCCCTTTTGAGCTTTTAAAATAGTTGCTAGGTTGTCCAATCATTAATATTTTGAAAGTATGTGTGGTAACACATTTAGAAATCCATTGAATAAAGATTTAAGGAAAATCTAGGTCCTAAGGAGTGTTTAGAATGAATCTCCAATCAAAACTATCAAAGGTTTTTTTTTCCAAACCCACTTTAAAAGTGCAATTCTTCCTTCCCCTTTTGATCTTGTAAGATCTTACAAGCTCTTACAACAATTGTAACATCCCGTTTTCATATAACGGGTTGAATTATAAAAATTGATACACGTGAGAGCAATCGGAGAAATTAGGAAAACACATCTCATGCTCATGCATTTGTGAACAGTGATTTT